>CM076850.1:164652959-164833247 GCA_039519185.1 Astragalus membranaceus
AGGGCAAGGGAAAATGATCCTTTCTTGTGGCTTTGTTGAGCTTCCTATAATCCATACAAATCCTCCAACCAGTTACAGTTCTTGTAGGAATAAGCTCATTCTTCTCATTGGCTACCACTGTGACCCCTCCTTTCTTAGGAACACACTGCACGGGACTCACCCATGCACTGTCAGAGATGGGACACACAATGCCAGCATCCAGCCACTTGATAATCTCTTTCTTCACAACTTCTTTCATAATGGGATTTAGCCTCCTCTGTCCTTGAATGCTATTTTTAGCACCTTCTTCAAGAATGATTCTGTGCATACAGATGGTAGGACTAATCCCCTTTATATCGGACATCTGCCACCCAATTGCATTCTTATGCCTCTTTAGGGTAGTAATGAGATCATGCTCTTGACTCTTAGAGAGATTAGAAGCAATGATCACAGGCAGTGTATCATTTTCCCCTAAATAAGCATATTTGAGATGCTGTGGCAATTCCTTCAGTTCAAGAGTAGGGGGTTTTTCTATAGAAGGCACATTCCTCTTGAGATTAGAATCTCCAAGTTCAAGAGACTCATATTGCTTAGTCCAAATCTCCTTGACAGTAACCTCTTCATTTAGCAGCCCTTCTTCCAATAATTCACTCTTATCCACACTTGCTAAGGCTTTCACCAGATGGTCACTTTGCTTGTTAAACTGTTTCTGAACTAGAGTCTAGAGATACCACAAAGGAACACTCCTCAGTTCCCTTTTCAGGTAACTTCAGGGCATTCATGACATTAAACTTGATCTCTTGATCATTGACCCTCATAGTTAACTCCCCCTTCTGCACATCAATTAGAGTCTTGCCAGTAGCCAAGAAGGGTCTTCCAAGTATGATAGGCACCTCCTTATCTGCATCAAAATCTAAAATCACAAAGTCAGCCGGAAAAACAAATTTATCTACCTTTATCAGCACATCCTCAATGATTCCTTCAGGATAGGCAATAGATTTATCTGCTAGTTGGAGTGTGACAGTTGTAGGCCTGGCAACTCCGATACCTAACTGAGTAAAGACAGACTTAGGCATCAAGTTGATGCTTGCACCTAAATCACAGAGAGCTCTACCAGTATAGGTTTCACCAATAGAACATGGGATGGTGAAACTGCCTGGGTCCTTCCGCTTGCTTGGAAGCTTGCTTTGCATAATCATACTACATTCTTCTTTCATGGCCACTGTTTCAAATTCACCTAGCCTCCTCCTTTTGGTTAAGACATCCTTCATGAACTTTGCATAGTTGGGCATTTGTTGAAGAGCCTCAACCAGAGGGACATTAATGTGCAGTTGTTTCAACACCTCTAGAAACTTGCCAAATTGGTTGTCTTGCTGTGCATTCTTTAATCTCTGAGGAAATGGTGGAGGTGACACATCTTGATCAAGCACAGGTTGTGGCACTGGCGTTGCATCAGATGCTGCAGCATCAGTTGCTGTCGCATCTGGCTTACTCTTTTTTTCATTTTTTTCAACTTTTTCTTTCTTTTCAAAATCTTTTTCTTTTCTTTTGTCACCACCACCTGTATCAAGTGATGGCCCATTCAAATCCTTCCCACTCCTTAGAGATATAGCCTTGCATGACTCCTTACCCTTGGATGATGTAGCTTCAGTAGTGGAAGGCAATGCTCCACTAGGTCTTTGGGTTAGAGCAGAAGCTATTTGGCCTATTTGGTTCTCAAGATTTTTGATTGCAGCACCTTGTGTCTGATATTGAGTCTTTGTTTCATTCATGAAAGCCTTAAGCATGGCCTCCATAGAGTTATCAGTTGCCGGAGCAGCTTGTCTTGATTGAGCAGGGAATCCGGGTGGCACATCAGGTGTTGTTGCAGCATTGTTGCTCCACCTGAAATTTGGATGATCTTTCCACCCAGGATTGTAGGTATTTGAATATGGATTATTACCCTTGTTGTACCTAACATAGTTGACTGAGATAGGATTCGCAGGACACTCCTCATAAAGATGACCTCCTCCACAATATACACAACTAGTTGTCCCAGGAGGGGCTTGCTCAATGGCTGATGCTGTAGCTTCTGGTGCAGCAGAGGGTGCTGCAGCACTTGCTGTGTTGAAATTCTTCATCATATTGGTAAGGGATGCCACTTGAGCTGATAAAGCTGTAACCTCACTTACTTCGTGCATTCCAGCTACCTTCTTTTGTCACTGACCCTAGCTGTGGGCCATTGGTATCTATTTGCAGCAATAGTCTCTATTAAGTTGTACGCATCATTGTAAGAACCGTTAAGCAACACTCCTCCAGATGAGGCATCAAGCATGAGTCTAGTTTGAGGTTCCAGCCCATTGTAGAAAGTTTCCATTTGAACAATAACAGGTAGTCCATGGTGAGGGCATTTCCTATGCAATTCTTTAAATCTTTCCCATGCTTCAAACAATGATTCAAATTCAGTTTGTCTAAAAGATGTAATTTCAGTCCTCATTCTGGCGTTTTTGATTGGTGGAAAGTATTTTGTCATAAACTTTTCTGCCATCTCATTCCAGGTAGTGATAGAGTTAGGTTCTAAGGAATTTAACCAAACCTTAGCTCTATCCTTCAAGGAATAAGGAAACAGCTTAAGCTTAAAAGCATCATCAGAAACACCAGGGAGTATGAAATTACTACAAACTTCTACAAATTGTTTTAGATGCAAGTGTGGGTCCTCAGTAGGTCCTCCACCAAATTTCCCAATTGTTTGAAGCATTTGGAACATCATAGGCTTGAATTCAAAATGAGCTGTGGCAAGTCCAGGCCTTACTATGCTAGTTTGCATAGTTTGAGGGTCAAAAACAGCATAATCCCTCATAGGCCTGTCCCTGTCATTAGCCATGCCTATGACTGTTTGGTTAATAAGTTGTTGCATATGAAATGGCTTACCATGTTCAGTTCCTGTATACTCAGATCCAGACCACTCAGTACGTGGTCCTTGGCCTTGTAAATGTCCATGTTGAGAACCATGTTGAGAAGCCATGGCAGCAGCTCTGCCCAATTCAATGAACCCTTGAGTATGTTGAATCCAGCGCAACCTTCTAAACAGCCTTTCTATTTCAGGATGCAACTCAAACTCCGGTGAAGAGCGCCTGTGCATATGCTATAGCACCAGGATGCTGTAGCAACAGAATGCTGTAGCACAAAAACAGAACACCCAAGTAAAATAACAAAAGGTCACTAACTTACTAGCTAATTAAACAATCAATTTAACTAAGTTCCCCGGCAACGACGCCAAAAACTTGTTGTGTGAAAACTTAGTGCAAGTATACACTGTCTTAACAAGTAATAAAGGGTAAATGAGACCGTTCCCACGAGGAATTTAGTTAAATGCAAGAGCTTAACTTTGCTAACAAATTAGTGAATAAAGTAAATGACACACAAATTTGGGTAACATAAACAGTAATGAAAATTAAGGAATAATGGGAATGGTATTTAAGAATCAGTGATGAGAACAAGCTGAGATGCATTCACTTCAGTAACTTCATTAATATGCTATTAAGGGTATGTTCAATGCTGCGGCATTAGGTGCTGCAGCAATAAGACGTTATTCTCTCGAATACTTCACACTAGGTTTTCCTTGCAAGAGTTTATCTCTAAACCCTAAAGAAGTACCTTCTAGGCTGCTTGAGCACTGGCAGTATTCACCTTATGGGCTATACCTTCCTATCTCTAGGGTTAAGCAAGGAACGTCAAGATCTCTCATTAATGTCCACTACCCATATTACCTTGTGAGATTTATTTACAAACCATCTCTGAATTTATAAATGCTATTTAGAATAGACGGCCAATCCTACTCTAAAATGGAAATATTATCACACACAATGTAAAATGCACAACATTAAACATACTTCATAAATAGCATAGAAAATCTAGTTACATCAGATCCAGCATCTCAACTATGAGAAATTAGCTCATATTGAGCTTACAAAACATGGAAAACAACTTAAACAATAGAGTAGAAGTCATATTACAAATTTCAAGGGAAGAAATGATACTATTGAGATAGAACAGTGAATGAACTCCAATAGTAGTGATGGAGATCTGCTCCAGCTCTTCTAGTAGAAATCCACCAAGAGAAATGCAATTCCAAGTAGTGCTGTCGCAATGGTCTCAGCAGTGACGCTTGTGGGTAACAATGGTGAGCTAAGCACGCTATGAGGAGCTATCTCTAAACTTCCCCTTGACGGCAGAGCATCCTCATGAAAGAAGGGGAAACGTCCTTATATAGTGTCTCCTTGCACGCAACCCTAGAATGAGGGCCTTTTAGGGAAATGCATCCTAGGTTTAAGGGCAATCATGGGAATTCCACAATAGGAAATATCTGTCCGTGCAATATATTTCTGACACCTGTCCTTGCCTCCATTTTCGTGTTTTCCGCATTCCCTTGCAGCTTTCTCTCTCATCTTCCGCAATTCTTCATGTTGCGCACACACTTACTGCTGCAGCACTGACACTAAACAAAAATAAATGCATTAAGGGCATCAAAATGCCCAAATTAAACCAATTCATTCCTGCACCATTATTTCTAACCTAAACACATAATTACATCATAATTGACACAACAAGTTTATTAAATCACTTAAATTCAAGCTAAAAAAGCAAGTAATAACCATCATAAAAGATGGTTATCACCCATTCAACCACATTTCTCCTTTTCCCTGCTCCTTTTAGCATTATATAAGGCTTATCAATGGGGGTGGGGGAATGTTAGTTTCCGGGGTTTGAAAGGAACTGGTCAGCGACGAGAAAGAAAGGAACAACAAGAATAGAGGAACTGACCTTTCACCTTAAGAGAAACTGATGAAAGAGCTTTCCACTGAGAATCTGATTAAGGCTAGGTTTTCAGAACTAACTTCCCCTAAACATTGGAGAACAAAATGCAATATACCAAATTGTTCAAGTGTTCCAATTTTCAGCTGTTTCGAAGGGATTTATTCTCCTTCAAGAAAAGATTATTCTTATTAGTATTGACACAGACACGTATACTAAACACACCAGTGAAACAGACACGTAAACACCAATAATACTTTAAAAAATAGAAATAATTGAAGTGTCGGTGTCTACGGTAGACACCAAACACGACTTCATATAACTTCAACCTGATAGGTTGTGGAATTCTTTTTCCATTTTTTTTTAATAAATAAAAAATAAGATAATGGAATGAAGGGGCAATTATAAACGCACTCTTGGGTGACGCTTACAGTCATTTGCCAAAACATAGTGGGTAAGAGCCATTATTTTAGAAAGGCTATTGTTAGAAATAGAACTTACTAGTACTCCATATCGTATTATTTTAATATACACGATTCTCTCGGTCTTAATTATAGATACTTTTCCTATTTAATATGATCCTTATTTGCCTTATATTTGGAATACTTTTTTTTGTCTAAAAAAGTTTAGGCGATTTGGAATAAACAAAAAAATACTGTTTTGGAATACTTTAAAAGCTCATAAAAAATAAAAAAAACAAAAAATAAAAAATGTTCGGATTAGAAAAGGACATGAAAGGCCAATTTCTCTCACAAAAATGGTGCTTTTGATCGTGAAGTTTCTGTATCTTTCGCCGTATGACGAGTTAAGGAAATAGATATAAGTTAGAAAAAAAACAATGATAATTTTTTAAACATTAATTAAAAGTAGAAGAATATTGGTCCTCACACGGAAACTGATGGATTTAACAACAGTATTATCTGCAAAGGAAGAGAATGTTGCGCTCTCAAATGTATTGAAACGGTCATCCCATTCAACCACAGTTCTCCTTTTCCCTGCTCCTTTTAGCATTATATAAGGCTTATTAGTGGGGTGGGGGAATGTTAGTTTTCGGGGTTTGAAAGGAACTGGTCAGTGATGAGAAAGAAAGGAACAACAAGAATAGAGGAACTGACCTTTCACCTTAAGAGAAACTGATGAAAGAGCTTTCCACTGAGAATCTGATTAAGGCTAGGTTTTCGAAGGGATCAAGGGAGATACAAAAGGGGTGAAGGCGAGAGAGAGCTTTCACCTGAGGAACTTGAGATTGATCGTTCACTTTTGGTAACGGAGGCGATGTTTCATCTATCAAGGAGAGGTTTCATAGAGGAGAGGTTTCATCTTGGAGGCTAGGTTTCAAAAGGAACGAAGCAAATTAGTTTCAAGCCTTCCCGGTTAATCAGATCAACGTTTTTTTTTTTTTATATATCCTCTCTCAACGTTAATTCCTAAGTTAGTGGGAACTAATTTTTTTTTTTTGAGGAAAAAGAGGGTAGTGGGAAATAGAGGGAACGGAATTTTGTTAAAATAAATGGGGGAAATAATTTTTTTGTTAAAAAAAAAGAAGGAATCGAATTTTTTGGTGGAAGGTCAGCGACTAAAAAATCGGTCACAAATATCAGCGACCATAAAATCGGTCACTAACCAAAAAGTATTTTATACATTGAATCAGTCTCTAAATCGGTCGCTACTAGTGACCGAAAAAGCGGTCTCTAAAGCTAGCGACCAAAAAATCGGTCACTAAGCAAAAAGTATTTTATTCCTATTGAATCGGTCTCTAAATCGGTCGCTAAAGGGACCGATTTTTTTGGTCGCTAAATCAGTCACTATTTAGCGAATTTCTAGTAGTGTGTATCTATTTAGCTATACAATATTATTACTGTGTGATTGTGTAAACATTACTGGAAAATGAATACAACAACTATCTGTTGGAATTTGAGTGAGTGGTTAATTCACGTCGAGTAAGAATCAACCAAATGAATGATGTATAAGAGAGATGACCTATATACCAAACACTGAGGCGTATAGAGTTGGCAGATAAATTTGAGAATTTTTTGGCTACAAATCTATAGACTACAATCAGGTGGTTTGTATTGTATAAAACTCTATTTTAACATGCTATTTGATTAATGCTAATTTTGGTTTCTATTTGATGATCTCTTTGCTTTTGTTTTGATTGTTGAGTGTTGACCGAAACAAAGTGTGTGGCTATGAAGGTTTTGCTTTTATACAGTTGCATTGCTGAGGCGTTTAAAGGAATTTGCTGTGCAAGTGTTTGGACTTTGGAAGAATGATCGAATACTTTATATGGTTTGTGTCACCGTATTCATTGCCAGTTAGCTATTAGTTATTACTTACGAGTATTAAAGAATATGAAAAAGTAATGAAGGACAACAATGAGGGGTATCTTTTACCCCTGATTACAGTAAAGAATTGTTCTTAAATTGTAGTGATCGATTTGCACAGGACAACCGCACCAGCTTAAATAGCACAAAAGATCTCTTTAATTTGCTGAATCAGCCGGAATAAAGATACAACACCTGTGCAATGGTCGGTGTTATCTTCTTCCACGTCATTTTTTCGTTTATTTGATTCGTACTAACTACCAATTTTCGGTCACTAAAATGAAAAAATCTTTCATAAGAAGTTTGTATCGGACCCGACACACCAAAACAGGTGAACTCACCTAATTATTTTGGAGAATTTTGACTTTATGCTGCTTTTGTTATTGCTTCTATATATAATGACTATATCATTTACAGGTAACTAGTATTTTATGGTCGGTGTATTGCCATGAAGTCATTAGATAGAAATGCTGCTTTTGTATGGTACAAAGCTTGTAGTAGTGTCTTCCTTGTTTATCCCACAAAGTGTCTTGCCAACCATAGAAACCAACTCTAAAGAAATATGACTTGTCCCCACTTACTATTGCTGCTACTGCTGGTTCCTTCTTTATAATATTTATTGGATTGTTGTATGAATTCTATGACACATTCAAATTATCAACCAAATTAATTTCATATTTCTATATTCCAACTTTTTATGTTCTAAATAAAAGGGAAATAAACAAACCAAATACAAAAGAAATAGGCCATAAGGTAAAATTTTGAGGTGCATTTAGTAAATTATTATGTCTATACACTACTATTAAGGTACCTTCCACATTTGTAGACCATTTTCATCAGATGATTTTAATTTTAATTTTAAATTGTATTTTTAGATTCATATGGATATTTTCTGGGAGAAATTGATTTGATGTCCTCATAAAATGAGTCTCACCGGAATAACAAAACAAGAAATGAAATATTTAGTTTACAAAATAAGGTACTAGAATATTAATTAGAGGGTATGAAAGTCTAAGCAATTAATAATGATTCTGATTCTAAAACTTTTTAAACCAAATGAATGTTTTTTATTTAGCCGAATCAATTATTCACCTAATTTGGGTCGAAAATATCCTTTTTTTATTTGTTGCCAACTCGTTGAAAAATATTCTTAAACCGGAAAATGTTGCTTATTGGGTTCGGAACTAACTTCCCCTAAACATTGGAGAACAAAATGCAATATACCAAATTGTTCAAGTGTTCCAATTTCAGCTGTTTCGAAGGTATTTAGTCTCTTTCAAGAAAAGATTATTCTTATTAGTATCGACACAGACACGTATACTAAACACACCAGTGAAACAGACACGTAAACACCAATAATACTTTAAAAGATAGAAATAATTGAAGTGTCAGTGTCTACGGTAGACACCAAACACGACTTCATATAACTTCAACCTGATAGGTTGTGGAATTCTTTTTCCATTGTTTTTTAATAAATAAAAAATAAGATAATGGAATGAAGGGGAAATTATAAACCCACTCTTGGGTGACGCTTACAGTCATTTGCCAAAACATAGTGGGTAAGAGCCATTATTTTTGAAAGGCTATTGTTATAAATAGAACTTACTAGTACTCCATATCTTATTATTTTAATATACACGATTCTCTCGGTCTTAATTATAGATACTTTTCCTATTTAATATGATCCTTATTTGCCTTATATTTAGAATACTTTTTTTTTGTCTAAAAAAGTTTAGGCGATTTGGAATAAACAAAAAAAATACTGTTTTGGAATACTTTAAAAGCTCATAAAAAATAAAAAAAATAAAAAATAAAAAATGTTCGGATTAGAAAATGACAAGAAAGGCCCATTTCTCTCACATAAAAATGGTGCTTTTGATCGTGAAGTTTCTGTATCTTTCGCCGTATGACGAGTTAAGGAAATAGATATAAGTTAGAAAAAAAACAATGATAATTTTTTAAACATTAATTAAAAGTAGAAGAATATTGGTTCTCACCCGGAAACTGATGGATTTAACAACAGTATTATCTGCAAAGGAAGAGAATGTTGCGCTCTCAAATGTATTGAAACGGTCATCCCATTCAACCACATTTCTCCTTTTCCCTGCTCCTTTTAGCATTATATAAGGCTTATCAGTGGGGGTGGGGGAATGTAATTTTCTGGGGTTTAAAAGGAACTTGTCAGGGATGAGAAAGAAAGGAACAACAAGAATAGAGGAACTGACCTTTCACTTTAAGAGAAACTGATGAAAGAGGTTTCCACTGAGAATCTGATTAAGGCTAGGTTTTCGGAACTAACTTCCCCTAAAAATTGGAGAACAAAATGCAATATACCAAATTGTTCAAGTGTTCCAATTTTCAGCTGTTTCGAAGGTATTTATTCTCTTTCATGAAAAGATTATTCTTATTAGTATTGACACGGACACGTATACTAAACACACCAGTGAAACAGACACGTAAACACCAAAAATACTTTAAAAAAAAATAGAAATAATTGAAGTGTCAGTGTCTACGGTAGACACCAAACACGACTTCATATAACTTCAACCTGATAGGTTGTGGAATTCTTTTTCCATTGTTTTTTAATAAATAAAAAATAAGATAATGGAATGATGGGGAAATTATAAACCCACTCTTGGGTGACGACGCTTACAGTCATTTGCCAAAACATAGTGGGTAAGAGCCATTATTTTTGAAAGGCTATTGTTAGAAATAGAACTTACTAGTACTCCATTTCTTATTATTTTAATATACACGATTCTCTCGGTCTTAATTATAGATACTTTTCCTATTTAATATGATCCTTATTTGCCTTATATTTAGAATACTTTTTTTTGTCTAAAAAAGTTTAGGCGATTTGGAATAAACAAAAAAAATACTGTTTTGGAATACTTTAAAAGCTCATAAAAAATAAAAAAACAAAAAATAAAAAATGTTCGGATTAGAAAATGACAAGAAAGGCCCATTTCTCTCACATAAAAATGGTGCTTTTGATCGTGAAGTTTCTGTATCTTTCGCCGTATGACGAGTTAAGGAAATAGATATAAGTTAGAAAAAAAAAACAATGATAATTTTTTAAACATTAATTAAAAGTAGAAGAATATTGGTCCTCACCCGGAAACTGATTTGATTTAACAACAGTATTATATGCAAAGGAAGAGAATGTTGCGCTCTCAAATGTATTGAAACGGTCATCCCATTCAACCACATTTCTCCTTTTCCCTGCTCCTTTTAGCATTATATAAGGCTTATCAGTGGGGGTGGGGGAATGTTATTTTCCGGGGTTTAAAAGGAACTGGTCAGCGATGAGAAAGAAAGGAACAACAAGAATAGAGGAACTGACCTTTCACCTTAAGAGAAACTGATGAAAGAGCTTTCCACTGAGAATCTGATTAAGGCAAGGTTTTCGGAACTAACTTCCCCTAAACATTGGAGAACAAAATGCAGTATACCAAATTGTTCAAGTGTTCCAACTTTCAGCTGTTTCGAAGGTATTTATTCTCTTTCATGAAAAGATTATTCTTATTAGTATTGACACGGACAGGTACACTAAACACACCAGTGAAACAGACACGTAAACACCAATAATACTTTAAAAAATAGGAATAATTGAAGTGTCAGTGTCTACGGTAGACACCAAACACGACTTCATATAACTTCAACCTGTTAGGTTGTGGAATTCTTTTTCCATTGTTTTTTAATAAATAAAAAATAAGATGATGGAATGAAGGGGCAATTATAAACGCACTCTTGGGTGACGCTTACAGTCATTTGCCAAAACATAGTGGGTAAGAGCCATTATTTTTGAAAGGCTATTGTTAGAAATAGAACTTACTAGTACTCCATATCGTATTATTTTAATATACAGGATTCTCTCGGTCTTAATTATAGATACTTTTCCTATTTAATATGATCCTTATTTGCCTTATATTTGGAATACTTTTTTTGTCTAAAAAATTTTAGGCGATTTGGAATAAACAAAAACATACTGTTTTGGAATACTTTAAAAGCTCATAAAAAATAAAAAAACAAAAAATAAAAATGTTCGGATTAGAAAATGACAAGAAAGGCCCATTTCTCTCACATAAAAATGGTGCTTTTGATCGTGAAGTTTCTGTATCTTTCGCCGTATGACGAGTTAAGGAAATAGATATAAGAAAGAAAAAAAAACAATGATAATTTTTTAAACATTAATTAAAAGTAGAAGAATATTGGTCCTCACCCGGAAACTGATGGATTTAACAACAGTATTATCTGCAAAGGAAGAGAAAGTTGCGCTCTCAAATGTATTGAAACGGTCATCCCATTCAACCACAGTTCTCCTTTTCCCTGCTCCTTTTAGCATTATATAAGGCTTATCAGTGGGGGTGGGGAATGTTAGTTTCCGGGGTTTGAAAGGAACTGGTCAGCGATGAGAAAGAAAGGAACCACAAGAATAGAGGAACTGGCCTTTCACCTTAAGAGAAACTGATGAAAGAGCTTTCCACTGAGAATATGATTAAGGCTAGGTTTTCGGAACTTACTTCCCCTAAACATTGGAGAACAAAATGCAATATACCAAATTGTTCAAGTGTTCCAATTTTCAGCTGTTTCGAAGGGATTTATTCTCTTGCAAGAAAAGATTATTCTTATTAGTTTTGACACGGACACGTATACTAAACACACCAGTGAAACAGACACGTAAACACCAATAATACTTTAAAAAATAGAAATAATTGAAGTGTCAGTGTCTACGGTAGACACCAAACACGACTTCATATAACTTCAACCTGATAGGTTGTGGAATTCTTTTTCCATTGTTTTTTAATAAATAAAAAATAAGATAATGGAATGAAGGGGCAATTATAAACGCACTCTTGGGTGACGCTTACAGTCATTTGCCAAAACATAGTGGGTAAGAGCCATTAATTTTGAAAGGCTATTGTTAGAAATAGAACTTACTAGTACCCCATATCTTATTATTTTGGCTAAAGTGCTCTCGGGGTCCCTTATCTTTATTTAAAGTAACGAATTAGTCCTTTATATTTTTTTTGTCCCGAATAAGTCCTTTATCTTTCAAATTTTTGACACATACATCCTTTTCCGTTAACAGTGCTTCTTTATGTGTCAAAAAAAGGATTTATGTGTCAAAAATTTGAAACATAAAGGACTGATTTGGGACAGAAAAGGATTTATGTGTCAAAAATTTAAAACATAAAGGACTGTTTTGGAATACTTTAAAAGCTCATAAGAAAACAAAAAATAAAAAATGTTCGGATTAGAAAATGACAAGAAAGACCCATTTCTCTCACATAAAAATGGTGCTTTTGATCGTGAAGTTTCTGTATCTTTCGCCATATGACGAGTTAAGGAAATAGATATAAGTTAGAAAAAAAAACAATGATAATTTTTTAAACATTAATTAAAAGTAGAAGAATATTGGTCCTCACCCAAAAACTGATGGATTTAACAACAGTATTATCTGCAAAGGAAGAGAATGTTGCGCTCTCAAATGTATTGAAACGGTCATCCCATTCAACCACATTTCTCCTTTTCCCTGCTCCTTTTAGCATTATATAAGGCTTATCAGTGGGGGTGGGGGAATGTTATTTTCCGGGGTTTAAAAGGAACTGGACAGCGATGAGAAAGAAAGGAACAACAAGAATAGAGGAACTGACCTTTCACCTTAAGAGAAACTGATGAAAGAGCTTTCCACTGAGAATTTGATTAAGGCTAGGTTTTCGGAACTAACTTCCCCTAAACATTGCAGAACAAAATGCAATATACCAAATTGTTCAAGTGTTCCAATTTTCAGCTGTTTCGAAGGGATTTATTCTCTTTCATGAAAAGATTATTCTTATTAGTATTGACACGGACACGTATACTAAACACACCAGTGAAACAGACACGTAAACACCAATAATACTTTAAAAATAGAAATAATTGAAGTGTCAGTGTCTACGGTAGACACCAAACATGACTTCATATAACTTCAACCTGATAGGTTGTGGAACTCTTTTTCTATTGTTTTTTAATAAATAAAAAATAAGATAATGGAATGAAGGGGCAATTATAAACGCACTCTTGGGTGACGCTTACAGTCATTTGCCAAAACATAGTGGGTAAGAGCCATTATTTTTGAAAGGCTATTGTTAGAAATAGAACTTACTAGTACTCCATATCGTATTATTTTAATATACACGATTCTCTCGGTCTTAATTATAGATACTTTTCCTATTTAATATGATCCTTATTTGCCTTATATTTGGAATACTTTTTTTGTCTAAAAAAGTTTAGGCGATTTGGAATAAACAAAAAAATACTGTTTTGGAATACTTTAAAAGCTCATAAAAAAGAAAAAAACAAAAAATAAAAATGTTCGGATTAGAAAATGACAAGAAAGGCCCATTTCTCTCACATAAAAATGGTGCTTTTGATCGTGAAGTTTCTCTATCTTTCGCCTATGACGAGTTAAGGAAATAGATATATGATAGAAAAAAACAATGATAATTTTTTAAACATTAATTAATAGTAGAAGAATATTGGTCCTCACCCGGAAACTGATGGATTTAACAACAGTATTATCTGCAAAGGAAGAGAATGTTGCGCTCTCAAATGTATTGAAACGGTCATCCCATTCAACCACAGTTCTCCTTTTCCCTGCACCTTTTAGCATTATTTAAGGCTTATCAGTGGGGGTGGGGGAATGTTAGTTTCCGGGGTTTGAAAGGAACTGGTCAGCGATGAGAAAGAAAGGAACAACAAGAATAGAGGAACTGACCTTTCACCTTAAGAGAAACGGATGAAAGAGCTTTCCATTGAGAATCTGATTAAGGCTAGGTTTTTGGAACTAACTTCCCCTAAACATTGGAGAACAAAATGCAATATACCAATATGTTCAAGTATTCCAATTTTCAGCTGTTTCGAAGGGATTTATTCTCTTTCATGAAAAGATTATTCTTATTAGTATTGACACGGACACGTATACTAAACACACCAGTGAAACAGACACGTAAACACCAATAATACTTTAAAAAATAGAAATAATTGAAGTGTCAGTGTCTTCGGTAGACACCAAATGTAACACCCCTTTTCTACCCGGAAATTTTTTTGACAAAAATCGGAGTTTCAAAAACGTTTTTCGCTACACCCACAAGGGATGCCTCATTTTCACCGTTAAAACATCACACGTCAATAAATAAGATTCACCGTTAAAATAGTACGATACATAACAGTAACTCCATCACCATGCAGCGGAATAAAAATAAAGTTCAAACGAATAAGAGTAACATCACCATAAAACTTTAACAATTAAATAATAAGGACTACTAATAAAGCCTAGCGTTCATCCCCCCGAGTGCTACGTATCAGAGCGACGACACCGACTCAACTAGTGAAGGTATACTTGCCTTCACTCGCAATCACCTGCACGTTACCAACATAGGGGTAACATTCAAACAGAAGGGGTGAGATATCTAACATTATAATAGCATATATGATAGGCAATATGCTAGAGTTACGACAACTATATCTACCGCTTCACAACAACATCAAATTACAAATCACCAAACATCATCACCAACATCATGAGTAAATATATGAGATGCAACCCACACCAACGGGTATATGCATGTGGTACCAATCATCACCAATAAAATAGCCAATAAGGGCATCATCACCTGTATGAGCATCATCATCATCACCTATAGCTCCAAGGCCGAAGCCTTCATCACCAAAATAATGCATATGAATTGTATGCGACACCATGAACAATGCACCAGAGACAATCAACAACAATGGTCATCTATGTGACACACAACAACACCAATATTAATAAATGGTCATAGACCCATCACCTGTCACCTTAGCCCATAAAATAGGCACATCACCTGTTATATCATCACCAAATATCACCAATAATCACCAATGACACCAACACCTGTAGGGCAGTCTAACAATTGACCGTGACAACAACACCACCGACACCAAAGACACCAATTTACACAACAGCAACATGACAGGAACTGGCGCCCGGCAACAGGGCGCCAACAGGCAACATCATGCAACAAGAACTGGCGCCTAGCAACAGGGCACCAACAACAGAGACAGCGACAACAGAGACTGGCGCCCAGCAACAGGGCGCCAACAGCAGAAAAGAAACTGGCGCCCAGCAACAGGGCGCCACAGCAGGCAACAACATCGCAGAAACTGGCGCCCAGCAACAGGGCGCCACAACAGGCAGCATCAACACAAAAACTGGCGCCAGCAACAGGGCGCCACAGCAGGCAACATCAACACAGAAACTGGCGCCCAGCAACAGGGCGCCTTAGACACCAGCAACAAAACAGAAACTGGCGCCCAACAACAGGGCGCCTTAGACATCATCAACAAGACAGAAACTGGCGCCCAGCAACAGGGCGCCTTGGACAGCAGCAACAACAACAGACATGGCGCCCAGGGGTAGGGCGCCTAGCACAACAGGAACAACAACAGACTTGGCGCCCAGGAGCAGGGCGCCTAGCACCACAGAAGCAATAACTGACATGGCCCCCAGGAGCAGGGCGCCTAGCACAAACACAACACCAACTGACATGGCGCCCAGGAGTAGGGCGCCTAGCACACCAGCAACAACATCAGACATGGCGCCCAGGAGCAGGGCGCCTAGCACCACAGAAGCAACAACAGACATGGCGCCCAGGAGCAGGGCGCCTAGCACAACAACAACAACAACTGACATGGCGCCCAGGAGCAGGGCGCCTAGCACACCAGCAGCAACATCAGACATGGCGCCCAGGATCAGGGCGCCTAGCACAGCAGCAACACAGGCAGGCAAACAGCAACAGCAGGACATGGGAACATCACTGGGCGCCTAGGGCGCCACTTTCAGCCACAACAGGACACACTGGGCCCCTAGGGCGCCTTTTCAGCAGCACCTAAACGACACTGGGCGCATAGGGCGCCAACTCCAGCAACCAAGACAGCAACACTGGGCGCCTAGGGCGCCACTTCCAGCAACAAACCAAACAGAACATCATGACTGGGCGCCTAGGGCGCCACATTCAGCAACAACAAAACAGAACACCATGGCAGGGCGCCTAGGGCGGCACATTCAGCACAACAGAACAGGAAAACAGTGGCTGGGCGCCTAGGGCGCCACATTCAGCCTAGCCTACATAATTAGACATGGCGCCCAGGAACAGGGCGCCTTTTCCAGCAACCGAAACAACAACCACATATGCGACAACAACAATGGCGCCCATGGCGCCTAGGGTTCAATTTTCGATTTTCACCAAGATCAATCACCAAACACCAAATTACGACATCATGATTACATTCAAACAACACCAAATCAACATCAAACAAGACAAAGAAACAACATAGGGCCTATCTCCCACATAACCCCCATCATACACCCTATTATAAGGATAGAACCCACCCTTACCTTAGATTTGCCGAATACGAGATCTCCTTGAACGAAAACTCCAAAGAACCACAGCAACAGAGCTCTTCTCCTCCTTCTCCTTGGTTGCGCCTCCACTCTTCTCTTCTCTCTTCGCAATCTCTATTTCTTTTTCTCAAATATTCGCAAATGACCAAACCCTAGCCAATGCCTTCACCTATGCGCCTATCCATTGGGCTCTTGGATCACGGGCCCCCGTCTACTACTCAGCTTAATTATTAAACACCACCCCCTGATTTAAATAAAACATCATATTATTATTTTAATATGACTATACTAATAAAATACCTAAATAATTTAATTAAATAAATAATTAAATTATTTGGGCGTTACAACTCTCCCCCACTTAGAATATTTCGTCCTCGAAATTTACCTGATTCAAACAGCTCGGGATTGGATTCCCGCATCTTGCTCTCCAGCTCCCATGTCATGCTCTCTCCGGCAGCTCCTAGCCAGACTACTTTCACCAACGCAATCTCCTTGCCTCTTAAGATTTTCACTTCATGATCTTCGATTCGTACAGGCATCGTCTCCACCGTGAGATTATCCCGTACCTCCACCTCATCCATGCGGATTACATGAGATGGATCTGAAATGTACTTCCGAAGTTGTGACACATGAAACACGTCATGCAAATTCGAAAGGTTAGGCGGTAAAGCCACTCTATATGCAACATTCCCGACTCTCTCTGAAATCTGATAAGGACCAATGAAATGAGGAGTGAGCTTCTTCGACTTCAAAGTGCGTCCAACACCGGTCACTGGAGTGACTCTCAAAAATACATGCTCACCCGCTTGAAATTCTAAATCTTTCCTCCGCTTGTCGTGATAACTCTTCTGTCGACTCTGCGAAGCCTTCATCTTCTCACGAATCAACTTCACTTTTTCAGTTGTCTCTCGAACAATCTCTGGTCCAAGCACCACACTCTCTCCAGACTCATACCAACACAGCAGGGTTCTACACTTCCGACCATATAATGCCTCAAAAGGTGCCATCCCAATACTAGAATGGTAACTATTGTTATACTTGAACTCTATCAGTGGAAGGTAGGAGTCCCACGAACCTCCTTGTTCCAAAACACAAGCCCTCAACAAATCTTCTAATGACTGAATTGTCCTCTCTGACTGACCATCTGTCTGAGGATGATATGCCGAACTCAACCTCAACTTAGACCCCAACTTCTCTTGCAAACTCTTCCAGAAATCTGAAGTGAACCTCGGATCTCTATCCGAAACAATACTCGTAGGAACTCCATGAAGCTTCACAATCTCCCGGATATAAATCTCCGCCAACTTCGACACCGGATATGTGATGTTGATAGGAACAAAATGAGACGATTTCGTTAACCTGTCAACAATCACCCAAATTGCATCATGCCCCCTCGCAGTATTAGGCAATCCCGTCACAAAGTCCATCGAAATGCTATCCCATTTCCACTCTGGAATTTCTAACGGTTGCATCAATCCTGCAAGCTTTTGATGCTCAACCTTGGACTTCTGGCAAGTCAAACATGCATAAACGAACTGCGCCACATCTCGCTTCATATCAGGCCACCAAAACAACTTCTTCAGGTCTTGATACATCTTTGTAGCTCCCGGATGAATACTTAACTTACTTCTGTGACTCTCTTCAAGAATTGCTTTCTTCATCTCTGGGTCATCAGGAATGCAAATTCTATCACGGAACCTCAATACACCTTGCGCATCCAGCTTGAAATCATTATTCTCAGATTGATCAATCCCGACCATCAAGTCTACCAGCTTAACATCTGACTTCTGGGCCTCTCTGATGCTGTTCAGAAAATCATTACCAATCTTCAACATCCCTAACTTAACACTCTGAGGTGTCCCTTCACAAACCAGACTCATATCTCTGAACTCCTCAATCAGTTCTAACTCCTTAACCATCATTGCCGACATATGCAAAGTCTTCCGGCTCAAAGCATCAGCCACGACATTAGCTTTGCCTGGGTGATAGTTCAAACTGAAATCATAGTCCTTCAACAACTCCAACCATCGCCGCTGCCTCATATTCAACTCCTTCTGGTCAAACAAATATTTCAAGCTCTTATGGTCACTAAACACCTCAAATCTAGAACCATAGAGATAGTGCCTCCAAACCTTCAGCACAAAGACCACTGCAGCTAGCTCCAAGTCATGCGTAGGATTGTTCTTCTCATGAACCCTTAACTGCCTTGACGCATAAGCAATTACCTTCCCATTTTGCATAAGCACTCCACCTAGGCCCATCTTAGAAGCATCACAATACACCACAAAAGGTTCTCCCGGATTGGGTAACGTCAAGATAGGAGACGTCGTCAATCTCTTCTTCAACTCCACAAAACTCTCATCACAACGAGCATCCCATACAAAAGCTTTACCCTTACAAGTCAACTGAGTCAACGGAAGGGCCAACTTGGAAAAACCTTCGATGAACCTCCTATAATAACCAGCCAACCCCAAAAAGCTTCTAATCTCTGTAGCCGACTTTGGGGCTTCCCAATTCAACACTGCATCTACTTTCGACGGATCCACCGCAATACCACTACCAGAAATGATATGACCGAGAAAACTCACTTCCTTCAACCAAAACTCACACTTTGACAATTTCCCATACAGCTTCTTTTCCTTCAGTACCTCCAATACTAACCTCAGATGCTCTGCATGCTCTTCTTCCGGTTTAGAGTAAATCAGAATGTCGTCAATGAACACCACTACAAACCGATCTAAGTAAGTATGAAATATACGATTCATATATTCCATAAATACTCCTGGTGCGTTGGTAACACCGAACGACATCACCGAATACTCATAATGTCGACCATAACGGGTTCTGAAAGCCGTCTTCTGAATATCTTCGTCCCTCACTTTGATCTGATGATAACCTGATCTCAAATCAATCTTACTGAACACTTGAGCACCCACCAACTGATCCATCAAATCGTCTATCCTCGGAAGTGGATACTTGTTCTTAATTGTCACCTTATTCAACTGCCGATAATCCACACAGAGTCTCATACTACCATCCTTCTTCTTCACTAACAGCACAGGAGCTCCCCACGGCGATACACTCGGCCTCACAAACTTCTTCTCGAGCAGATCCTCAAGTTGCTTCTTCAACTCAGCCAATTCAGATGCGGACATCCTGTACGGTGCCATAGAAACATGTCTAGTACCAGGTACAAGATCAATAGAGAATTCAACTTCCCTCTCTGGCGGTACATGTAACGCCCAAATAATTTAATTATTTATTTAATTAAATTATTTAGGTATTTTATTAGTATAGTTATATTAAATTAATAAAATGATGTTTTATTTAAATTAGGGAGTGGTGTTTAGTGATTAAGCTGAGGAGTAGACGGGGGTACGTGATCCACGAGCCCAATGGCATAGGCGCATGAAGGAGAGTATTGGCTAGGGTTTAGTCATTTGCGCATTTTTGAGAAAAGAAAAGAAAGTTGCGAAGAGGAGAAGAGAGGAAACGGCGCGAAACCAAGGAGAAAGAAGATAGGAGCTTTGTTGCGGTGGTTCTTTGGAGCTTTCGTGCAAGAGGATCTCGTATTCGGCAAATATAAGGTAAGGGTATATGATAGGTGTTATGTGGGAGATAGGGCCTATGTTGTCCCTTTGATCTTGTTGGGGTTGATTTATTGATGTTAGAATGTATGCATGATGGTTGTAATTGGTTGATCATGGTGAAAATTTGATGTTTGAGAATTGGTGCAATTTGGTGTTTGGTGATTGATGCGTTCGTACAAAAAATTATGTATGCTAGGCTAAATGTGGCGCCCTAGGCGCCCAGCCACTGTTTTCCTGTGTTGTTGTTGCTGGATGTGGCGCCCTAGGCGCCCAGACATGGTGTTCGGTTTGGTTTGTTGCAGGAAGTGGCGCCTTAGGCGCCCAGGGTGTTTTCTGGTTGCTGAAAGTGGCGCCTTAGGCGCCCAGTGTTGTGTTGTGAGTTTGTGTTGCTGTGAAGGGCGCCCTAGGCGCCCAGTATTTCTGTGCTTGTTGCTGATTTAGGCGCCCTGCTCCTGGGCGCCGGTTTTCTGTGATGTTGTTGCTGATTTAGGCGCCCTGCTCCTGGGCGCCAGTTTCTGTGTTGCTGGCCTGCTAGGCGCCTTACTCTTGGGCGCCATTTCTGTGTTGTTGTGCCAGGCGCCCTGCTCCTGGGCGCCAAGTCTGTTGTTGCCACTGTTGTGCTAGGCGCCCTGCTCCTGGGCGCCAATTCTGTCTCTGTTGCTGTGGTGCTAAGCGCCCTGCTCTTGGGCGCCATGTCTGATGTTGCTGCTGGTGTGCTAGGCGCCCTGCTCCTGGGCGCCATGTCAGTTGGTGTTGCTGTTGTGCTAGGCGCCCTGCTCCTGGGCGCCAAGTCTGCTTCTGTTACTGTTGTGCTAGGCGCCCTGCTCCTGGGCGCCATGTCTGTTTGTACTGCTGTTGCACTAGGCGCCCCGTTGCTGGGCGCCAGTTCCCGTTGGTTGTTGTTGCCTCTTGGCGTCCTGTTGCTGGGCGCCAGTTTCTGTTATGTTGCTGCTGTCCAAGGCGCCCTGTTGCTGGGCACCAGTTTCTATTTTGGTTGTTGTTGTCTAAGGCGCCCTGTTGTTGGGCGCCAGATTCGGGTGTTGCTGTTAGCGCCATGTTGAAGGGCGCCAGATTCTGTGGTTGTTGTTGTCTGTGGCGCCCTGTTGCTGGGCGCCAGTTTCTGTGTTGCTGTTAGCGCCCTGCTGTTGGGCGCCAGTTTTCTGTGTTGTTGCTGTGACTGTGGCGCCCTGTTGCTGGGCGCCAGTTTCTGTGTTGATGTTTCCTGTTGTGGCGCCCTGTTGCTGGGCGCCAGTTTCTGCGATGTTGTTGCCTGCTGTGGCGCCCTGTTGCTGGGCGCCAGTTTCTGTGCTCCTGTTGGCGCCCTGTTGCTGGGCGCCAGTTTCTGTTGTTGCTGTTCCGTTTGTGGCGCCCTGTTGCTGGGCGCCAGTTCCTGCTGGGTGATGTTGCCTGTTGGCGCCCTGTGGCCGGGCGCCAGTTCCTGTCACGTTACTGTTGTGTAAATTGGTGTCTTTGGTGTCGGTGGATGTTGTTGTTACGGTCAATTGTTAGACTGCCCTATAGTGTTGGTGTCTTTGGTATTAATTGTCTTTATTATTTAATTTCTGTAGTTTTACGGTGATGTTATGATTAATTGTTGAACCTTTATTTTTATTCCGCTGCATGGTGATGGAGTTACAGTTATGTATCGTACTATTTAAATGGTGAATTTTATTTATTGACGTGTGAAGTTTATTGGTGTAAATGTGGCATCCCTTGTGGGTGTAGCGAAAGACATTTTTGAAACTCTGATTTTTGTCAAAAATTTTCCGGGTAGAAAAGGGGTGTTACAGTACACTTGGAATCTCATCAGGGAAAACTTCAGGAAACTCGCGCACCACCTGCAACTGTTCAATGATAGCTTGATTCTCAACAGACAATGATGCCATCAGCGAGAATAACTGGACTCCTTCCTTCATCAACTTCCGCAACTGACTAGCGGACAACAGACCAGACTCCTCTCCTTCAAAACTCACCGACTTGCTACGACAATTAATATGGACATGGTTATGCTCTAACCAGTTCATACCCAAGATTACATCCAATCCGCTCAACGGCAAACAAACAAAATCCACAACAAAGTCTCTGTCGAAGATCGACAAGGGACACTGAGAACACATTAGAGAGGTAGTTACCGACCCCTTAGCTGGAGTGTCGACAACCATCTCTCCATTCATGGCAGACAATGCAAGATTCAATCTCTTACAACAATCAGCAGCAATAAAGCAATGTGTAGCACCAGTATCAACAATAGATTTTAAAGGAGTACCATTAATGAAGCTCGTACCTCTAATAAGCCTATCATCTTCAGTAGGCTCTTCACCTGCCAAAGCGAACACTTTTCCACTGGACCTTTCCTTCTTCGGCTTCGAACACTAAGTACTAATGTGCCCTCCTTCACCACAGTTGTAGCAGACCACCTCCTTACGCTCACACTCAGCCACCACATGACCCTCTTTACCACAACGGTAACACTTCACTTCAGCCTAGCACACGTTACTCTTGTGACCAGTTTTGCCACATTTGTAACATACGATGCTAGCAGGAGCATCTCCCCCACTAGTCCTCTTGCCAGCAGCAGCTTTCTGTTTACCCTTACCAGCAGGAACATCATACGCTTACCATGACTTTGAAATTTGCTCCTCTTCTCATTCATCATTTTGTAGTGAGCATTGTTGACTTCCTCATAAATTCTGCAGCTGTCAATCAAATCAGCAAAAACACGGATCTTCTGATAACCAATCGCCTTCTTAATCTCAGGTCGCAACCCATTCTCAAATTTGATACACTTCGAAAATTCAGCAGTTGCTTCACTGTAATGCGGGTAAAACTTTGCTAATTCTTACCTCGGACATCCTCCGGATAATATTTTCTCATAAACTCCCTGCGGAACACAGCCCAAGTGATCTCTTCGTTTGCAGTCTCCAATCTCTGCCTAGCCTCTAACCACCAGTCATCGGCCTCCTCTGCCAGCATATGCGTACCATAACGGACCTTCTGTGCTGGGGTGCAGTCCATCACACGAAAAATCCTCTCCGTCTCTTTCAACCAAGCTAAAGCCCCATCGGGATCATACTTGCCGTTGAAGGTAGGCGGATTCTCTCTCTGAAAGGTAGCCAAACTCCGAGACCCAGCATTCTCACCAGCATTCTGTTGACCCTCCACGGCCTGAGCCATAGCAGCCAACGCAGCACCAATAGCAGCATCGTTCCTTCCAGCCATCTCAACTAATCACTACAATCATAAACAATAGTTAGAACTAATTGACAATACTTGATCGTCAATGACACAATAACTTGACAACTTGGCCGGACAGACCGAAACTGCTCTGATACTACTAATGTAACACCCCTTTTCTACCCGGATTTTTTTTTTGACAAAAATCAGAGTTTCAAAAACGTTTTTCACTACACCCACAAGGGATGCCTCATTTTCACCGTTAAAACATCACACGTCAATAAATAAGATTCACCGTTAAAATAGTACGATACATAACAGTAACTCCACCACCATGCAGCGGAATAAAAATAAAGTTCAAACGAATAAGAGTAACATCACCATAAAACTTTAACAATTAAATAATAAGGACTACTAATAAAGCCTAGTGTTCATCCCCCCGAATGCTACGTATCAGAGCGACGACACCGACTCAACTAGCGAAGGTAGACTTGCCTTCACTCGCAATCACCTGCACGTTACCAACATAGGGGTAACATTCAAACAGAAGGGGTGAGATATCTAACATTATAATAGCATATATGATAGGCAATATGCTAGAGTTACGATAACTATATCTACCGCATCACAACAACATCAAATTACAAATCACCAAACATCATCATCAACATCATGAGTAAATATATGAGATGCAACCCACACCAACGAGTATATGCATGTGGTACCAATCATCACCAATAAAATAGCCAATAAGGGCATCATCACCTGTCTGAGCATCATCATCCTCATCACCTATAGCTCCAAGGCCAAAGCCTTCATCACCAAAATAATGCATATGAATTGTATGCGACACCATGAACAATGCACCAGAGACAATCAACAACAATGGTCATCTATGTGACACACAACAACACCAATATTAATAAATGGTCATAGACCCATCACCTGTCACCTTAGCCCATAAAATAGGCACATCACCTGTTATATCATCACCAAATATCACCAATCATCACCAATGACACAAACACCTATAGGGCAGTCTAACAATTGACCGTGACAACAACACCACCGACACCAAAGACACCAATTTACACAACAGCAACATGACAGCAACTGGCGCCCGGCAACAGGGCGCCAACAGGCAACATCATCCAACAGGAACTGGCGCCCAGCAACAGGGTGCAAACAACAGAGACAGCGACAATAGAAACTGGCGCCCAACAACAGGGCGCCAACAGTAGAAAAGAAACTGGCGCCCAACAAACAGGGCGCCACAGCAGGCAACAACATCGCAGAAACTGGCGCCCAACAACAGGCGCCACAACAGGCAGCATCAACACAGAAACTGGCGCCAGCAACAGGGCGCCACAGCAGGCAACATCAACACAGAAACTGGCGCCCAGCAACAGGGCGCCTTAGACTCCAGCAACAAAACAGAAACTGGCGCCCAGCAACAGGGCGCCTTAGACATCATCAACAAGACAGAAACTGGCACCCAGCAACAGGGCGCCTTGGACAACAGCAACAACAACAGACATGGCGCCCAGGGGCAGGGCGCCTAGCACAACAGGAACAACAACAGACTTGGCGCCCAGGAGCAGGGCGCCTAGCACCACAGAAGCAACAACAGACATGGCGCCCAGGAGCAGGGCGCCTAGCACAACAACAACACCAACTGACATGGCGCCCAGGAGCAGGGCGCCTAGCACACCAGCAGCAACATCAGACATGGCGCCCAGGAGAAGGGCGCCTAGCACCACAGAAGCAACAACAGACATGGCGCCCAGGAGCAGGGCGCCTAGCACAACAACAACACCAACTGACATGGCGCCCAGGAGCAGGGCGCCTAGCACACCAGCAGCAACATCAGACATCGCGCCCAGGAGCAGGGCGCCTAGCACAGCAGCAACACAGACAGGCAAACAGCAACTGCAGGACATGGGAACTTCACTGGGCGCCTAGGGCGCCACTTTCAGCCACAACAGGACACACTGGGCACCTAGAGCACCTTTTCAGCAGCACCTAAACGACACTGGGCGCCTAGGGCGCCAACTCCAGCAACCAAGACAGCAACACTGGGCGCCTAGGGCGCCACTTCCAGCAACAAACCAAACAGAACATCAAGGCTGGGCGCCTAGGGCGCCACATTCAGCAACAACAGAACAGAACACCATGGCAGGGCGCCTAGGGCGCCACATTCAGCACAACAGAATAGGAAAACAGTGGCTGGGCGCCTAGGGCGCCACATTCAGCCTAGCCTACATAATTAGACATGGCGCCCAGGAACAGGGCGCCTTTTCCAGCAACCGAAACAACAACCACATATGCGACAACAACAATGGCGCCCATGGCGCCTATGGTAGACACCAAACACGACTTCATATAACTTCAACCTGATAGGTTGTGGAATTCTTTTTCCATTGTTTTTTAATAAATAAAAAATAAGATAATGGAATGAAGGGGAAATTATAAACGCACTCTTGGGGTGACGCTTACAGTCATTTGCCAAAACATAGTGGGTAAGAGCCATTATTTTTGAAAGGCTATTGTTAGAAATAGAACTTACTAGTACTCCATATCGTATTATTTTAATATACACGATTCTCTCGGTCTTAATTATAGATACTTTTCCTATTTAATATGATCCTTATTTGCCTTATATTCGGAATACTTTTTTTTGTCTAAAATAGTTTAGGCGATTTGGAATAAACAAAAAAATACTGTTTTGGAATACTTTAAAAGCTCATAAAAAATAAAAAATAAACAAAAAATAAAAAATGTTCGGATTAGAAAATGACAAGAAAGGCCCATTTCTCTCACATAAAAATGGTGCTTTTGATCGTGAAGTTTCTGTATCTTTCGCCGTATGACGAGTTAAGTTATAGATATAAGTTAGAAAAAAAACAATGATAATTTTTTAAACATTAATTAAAAGTAGAAGAATATTGGTCCTCACCCGGAAACTGATGGATTTAACAACAGTATTATCTGCAAAGGAAGAGAATGTTGCGCTCTCAAATGTATTGAAATGGTCATCCCATTCAACCACAGTTCTCCTTTTCCCTGCTCCTTTTAGCATTATATAAGGCTTATCAAGGGGGGTGGGGGAATGTTAGTTTCCGGGGTTTGAAAGGAACTGGTCAGCGATGAGAAAGAAAGGAACAACAAGAATAGAGGAACTGACCTTTCACCTTAAGAGAAACTGATGAAAGAGCTTTCCATTGAGAATCTCATTAAGGCTAGGTTTTCGAAGGGATCAAGGGAGATACAAAAGGGGTGAAGGCGAGAGAGAGCTTTCACCTGAGGAGCTTGAGATTGATCGTTCACTTTTGGTAACGGAGGCGATGTTTCATCTATCAAGGAGAGGTTTCATAGAGGAGAGGTTTCATCTTGGAGGCTAGGTTTCAAAAGGAACGAAGCAAATTAGTTTCAAGCCTTCCCTGTTAATCAGATCAACGTTTTTTTTTTATATATCCTCTCTCAACGTTAATTCCTAAGTTAGTGGGAACTAATTTTTTTTTTGAGAAAAAAGAGGGTAGTGGGAAATAGAGGGAACAGAATTTTGTTAAAATAAATGTAGGAAATAATTTTTTTGTTAAAAAAAAAGAGGGAATCGAATTTTTTGGTGGAAGGTCAGCGACTAAAAAATCGGTCACAAATATCAGCGACCATAAAATCGGTCACTAAGCAAAAAGTATTTTATACATTGAATCAGTCTCTAAATCGGTCGCTACTAGTGACCGAAAAAGCGGTCTCTAAAGCTAGCGACCAAAAAATCGGTCACTAAGCAAAAAGTATTTTATTCCTATTGAATCGGTCTCTAAAGTGACCGATTTTTTTTGGTCGCTAAATCAGTCACTATTTAGCGAATTTCTAGTAGTGTGTATCTATTTAGCTATACAATATTATTACTGTGTGATTGTGTAAACATTACTGGAAAATGAATACAGCAACTATCTGTTGAAATTTGAGTGAGTGGTTAATTCACGTCGAGTAAGAATGAACCAAATGAATGATGTATAAGAGAGATGACCTATATACCTAATACTGAGGCGTATAGAGTTGGTAGATAAATTTGAGAATTTTTCGGCTACAAATCTATAGACTACAATCAGGTGGTTTGTATTGTATAAAACTCTATTTTAACATGCTATTTGATTAATGCTAATTTTGGTTTCTATTTGATGATCTCTTTGCTTTTGTTTTGATTGTTGAGTGTTGACCGAAACAAAGTGTGTGGCTATGAAGGTTTTGCTTTTATACAGTTCCATTGCTGAGGCGTTTAAAGGAATTTGTTGTGCAAGTGTTTGGACTTTGGAAGAATGATCGAATACTTTATATGGTTTGTGTCACCGTATTCATTGCCAGTTAGCTATTAGTTATTACTTACGAGTATTAAAGAATATGAAAAAGTAATGAAGGACAACAATGAGGGGTATCTTTTACCCTGATTACAGTAAAGAATTGTTCTTAAATTGTAGTGATCGATTTGCACAGGACAACCGCACCAGCTTAAATAGCACAAAAGATCTCTTTAATTTGCTGAATCAGCCGGAATAAAGATACAACACCTGTGCAATGGTCGGTGTTATCTTCTTCCACGTCATTTTTTTGTTTTTTTGATTTGTACTAACTACCAATTTTCGGTCGTTAAAATGAAAAAATCTTTCATAAGAAGTTTGTATCGGACCCGACACACCAAAAAAGGTGAACTCACCTAATTTTGACTATATCATTTACAGGTAACTAGTATTTTATGGTCGGTGTATTGCCATGAAGTCATTAGATAAAAATGCTGCTTTTGTATGGTACAAAGCTTGTAGTAGTGTCTTCCTTGTGTAACATCTCTAATTTTTAAAACTCGAACTATGAAGTTTAGGACCGATCAAATTAATTGTAACGAATAATTAGTTGTATCTCGGTGAGGAGAAGTCGAGGAAAATTGTCAAGTCCTAGTGTCTACATCGAATTATGGCTTGATCATCTGTTACATGAAGGAATTGGAGCTGAAGGGCAAATTTGTCTTTTCAAACCCTTTAAATATTTAGCCTCATACCTGACCCACTCAGCCTCACCTCACACTTGTCTCTTTCTCAAATTCAGAAAGAAAGGAAAACTGAAAAGAAGAGAGAAAGAAGAAGAGGGGCGAAGGTGAGAGGAGGAGGAGATGGAGAGAACTTCCTAGATTCTGAATGCATGTAAGTAATCTTGATACCATTGAACTCCAATTTCAATCTTCTTTCTTCTGATATAAACATTTCAAGCTGAACCACCCTCTTCCTTTCTTTTCCATTTTCGAAATCATGAAGCTCAAAGTGGAACTTCAGCCCTTTTGAGGCCTTGCATGTGCTTTGATCACCTTGGAAATGGTTCCCAGCAACTGAGTGAGCTTGCATTGTGGTTTGAAAAGCATTTGGAAAGTGGATAAGCTGCTGTTTCAGCCCCCCGAGTGTAGATAGTTGCTGTTTACTTGTCTTGGTGCCTTTTGTAACACCCCGGTATTTCTTTAACAAAGAAATACCTAAATATACAATTTGGTATAAATCAGAGTATAAAAATTCCTGTTCAGATATACATCTTTACAAGAAACAGCGGAAACTATAAAAATAACATTTTACAACTTCGAGTCGTAAGACCGAATACAGAGACTACATCAGAAGAATCCAAAACATAGATGGAAGATTACATCTCCAACTTCTCCTCGAGCCTGATGACTAACTGTGCCGCCTGCTGTCCTTATAACCTGTTCTCTGTAAAAACAACAAATATGGATTGGGTGAGACAACTTGTCTCAGTGAGTCCTACCGTGCGCCCTCACTAACACTCGATTCAATTTATTAAACCGTTATCAAATATAGATAATTAGCTATCACAAGCTATAATCGAAATGCCACGCACTTCGTGAATTTATTTAACACGTACCGACTGCAATCCAGTGCTAATCCCGGTAATCGTGTGTTCAACTTAGCATAAACCGACTGCAATCCGGTGCTAATCTCGGTAACCCGTGAGTTGACCATGCCAAAACACATTCAGGGCCTAGGTAAGGGGTCATGACTACCCTCCCTAGTATGCTACTTGTCGGGTCGTCACCCAACGCGATACATATGACAATACGCATCCATTTCTCGAGAGTTAGATAATTTGTATCTTCTTTTTCATTTTGATCACCAAAGGATCAGTCACATAAGCTCATTAGATAATTTATATCTTTTCGATCACCAAAGGATCAATCACATAAGCTCATTAGATAATTTATATCTCTTCGATCACCAAAGGATCAATCACATAATAATTGGATAAACAATATCCATATCGATCTATAACCCGTTTAGAGGAATTCATAAATTAGACCTCCGGCATTATAATCATATCCAATTGCATATATAGATATATATATATATTCAGTCAGTCCATCAGTCGGTGTACCCACAGGCGTACTAGGGTTTCAGTTTTTCGATCAAATAGGCTTTCAAAGCTCTTTTTCAAAACCATGAGTTGAACAAGTTCAAAATAAGGTTTTCAGTAAGGCAATATCCTTAAAATTGGTTGGGAAGAAGATTAGAAGTGATTTGGGATCGAAAGGAGCGACGAAATGAGAAACCGGAGTCCGGTAGCAGAACCTCACGCACGGTCCGTGCCCAGGGGCGCACGACCCGTGCGTGGTGCACAAATTTAAAATACCCATCTGCGAAGTGGGCGCACGGTTCGTGCCTAAGGGCGCACGACCCGTGCGTCCGGTTCTGTTTCCAGATTCCAATCCGATTCTAATTCCGCTTTTCCGTTTCTCGCCCAAATCGAATTCCGATCGTAATCCAACCTGAAAATAGTTTTAATAAACCATATTCCAGACTATATTCCAGTGAAAGCGTTTAAATCAAAATTTCGTAAATTGCTCAACATTTCAATAAAAACCGTAAAAACGCGATATTGCTCAAAAACGGTTTTCGGTTCCAAAATCTTTCGAAAACAGGATAAATGCCTTATGAATCAAAACCGACATATTTTCAGGACACACAAAAATATCCCTATCCGTGAGTAGAACTCACCTGGTTGACGATCTCGCGAGAATTCACGTTGGAGCACGAGTAATCGGACCGCAATCAATCGAACAATCCTCGTAGTCACGAGCACGCTCCAAATGCCTCCGTATCTGAATTCAGAAACCAGTACCCCTCTTGCTACTGACTTGATTACCGGTACATAGAATTGACGTCTTGCGCGACTTGACAACTCGAATCCCAAATCCAACAAATCAACATTTCCAGCTTCGCTTCCATTTCCCAGCATCAGGATTCAGTTTTGCAACAGGTATAACTTGGTCAATCCGTGACCAAAACTATCCAAACCGGTGCTCATTGTGAAGGTAATTTCGTCTACTTTCTGATGGTCAAGGATTCACACGCATGCATCCAGTGGTTTGGGAGATATCACCAAGACAAGGTGACTGGTCCAGGATAGTGCTTGATTCTGAAACCGTAACTTGGGGACATGATATCTCCTTTATCTCTCCATGAAATCATACGGTTCTTGTGCCCAAAATGAATATCTTTGTGTCTAATTTCCAGAGGGACAAGAATCACGATCATCGGAGTAGTGTACAGTGAGATACGATGAAAACAATGAACGTAGGTAAAACGGTTTCCCAGCTGAATTCTTGATGAATCTTGAATCATCAACCTCAACTACTTGCAAACCACGAATTTGAGCTCAAGAGTTCCAGAAATGGTGAGTTGCAAATGGAAGAGAATGAGGTGATGAAATTTAGTTGGTTAGAAAGAGAATGAGCAGCTGAATTGAAGTGTCAAGAAATTGCTTACATGCAATGAGGTTTGAGTGGAGTTCCAACTCCTTCTCCCTTCTTCCTTCTCTCCCACACTCGAGTCCCTCTCTCCCTTTCTATATTCTGAACTCTACTTTTGCTGAGTGTTGTGGCAAGTGAGGGGAATCAGAATTAGTAATGGTTGAGGTGTTGTAAAACAATAGGAAATCACCATATTGCCCTTAGACCAAATCTTCACTTAACTTCTCATTAACTCTCCTTTCTTTCACTTTCTAATTCTGAATCTTGATAAATGAGATGATATGGAAGGGGGAAATTGTTTTGACCACCTGAGGGTTTAATGAGGCCAAATTACCAAAATGCCCTTAATTCGAATTTTACTTAAACTTTCAATTCCAAATCAAACAACTAATCTCCAATGCCCATCCACCTATCATTAGACATTTAGATTATCTAAATTACTCGGTCTGAATAACCATTTTTGTTATAGCCTTTTACTAACTTTGACAATTCGAAATCTAGGGAAATGACCATTTTGCCCTTCAGCTTCCATTTCATTGAAACTATGGCTAAGCCACAATTTAATAGAGAATAAGAATAACTTTGACAATTTCCTCGAATATTCTTCGCCGAGAAACGACCAATTATTCCCACAAATAATTAAATCGGTCTTAGGCTTCATAGTTCGAGTCTTTAAAAGTTAGGGATGTTACACCTTTCGGTTCTTGCTCGTGCATTTCGTATCTCGGTCACCTCGTGTTTCATATGGAACTTCTAGAATGATCGTCAACGGGTGAGTTCTACTCACGGATTAGGGAACTAAATTAAATGATTTGAACCTTTGGCATAATCTGATATTTCGTTAAAAATGTGTCTTTGAAGCTAAATTCTGAGTTTTTGGAAAAATGGGCATTTTACGGTTTTGAAATCCATACACGAATTGAAATGATTTTGATGACAATTCTGAAATGAATATGTATTCTGGAATGCCTGGACATTTTTTGAGTTTCAGGAGTGATTGACATTAGGAATCGAATTTGGGCGGAAACGGAGAGCGAAAATGAGAAATACGCGAAATTGGTAACAGACACAGGTCGCACGGACCGTGCGACCCTGGGCACGGACCGCGCGCCTGCATCGGGTTGGCTTAATTGGAAATAAAACGGGACGCACGGGTCCTGCGCCCCTGGGCACGAACCGTGCGCCCTCTTCGGTTTGGTTGTGTGATTTTGGCAAATCACGCACGGGTCGTGCGCCCCTGGGCACGGACCGTGCGTGAGCTTCTGTTACCGATCCCTGATTTCTCATTTCGTCATTCCGTTTGATCCCGAACCTTTCCTAATCTCTTTCTCAATCATTTAAAAAGGATTTGCCTTACTGAAAACCTTATTTTGAACTTGTTCAACTCATGGTTTTGAAAAAGAGCTTTGAAAGCCTATTTGATTGAAAAACCGAAAACCCTAGTATACGTGTGGGTACATCGACTGATGGATTGACTAAATATATATAACTATATATGTCATTGTGTATGATTATAACGCCAGATGTCTAACTATTGAGTTCATCTAAACGAGTTATGGATCGATATAGATATAAATTATCTAATGAGCTTATGTGATTGATCCTTTGGTGATCAAAATCAAAAGGAAGATATAAATTATCTAACTCTCGAGAATTGATATGTATTGTCATATGTATCGCGTTGGGTGACGATCCGACAAGTAGCATACTAGGGAGGGTAGTCATGACCCCTTACCTAGGCCCTGAATGTGTTTTGGCGTGGTCAACTCACGGGTTACCGGGATTAGCACTGGATTGCAGTCGGTTTATGCTAAGTTGAACACACGATTACCGGGATTAGCACTGGATTGCAGTTGGTTCGTGTTAAATAAATTCACGATTTGCTTGGCATTTCGATTATAGCTTATGATAGCTAATCATCTACGTATGAAGACGGTTTGATAAATTGAACCGAGTGTCGGTTAGGGGGGCACGGTAGGACTCACTGAGATAATGTTATCTCAACCAATCCAAATTTGTTGTTTTTCAGAGAAGCAGGGAAAAAAGAAGACTATTGTGCACGAGTAGTTGGCAAACTCTCGGAGGTGCTGAAGACTTGTCATATTTACCCTTTGTTCTTTTGTTGTTCTTTTTGGTTGTATAAACTTGTATGGGTTATGAGTTTTACGAACCGCTTTATGTTTCTGTTTGGTATTCGGACTTGGATATTGTATTCCGTTCGGTATGGAACCGATGAACTTCTATTTTATGAAGTAATGCTAATTCCGACTATGTGTTTATTTCGGAAAAAGTTTGCATGTCCAATACTTAAACAGGGACTGTGTCCTCTGAATTTCCACATCTGTGCATCTTCGGTGTCTCTACACGTTAGAAATACCGGGGTGTTACACCTTGTTTATCCCACAAAGTGTCTTGCCAACCATAGAAACCAACTCTAAAGAAATATGACTTGTCCCCACTTACTATTGCTGCTACTGCTGGTTCCTTCTTTATATTATTTATTGGATTGTTGTATGAATTCTGTGACACATCCAAATTATTAACCAAATTAATTTCATATTTCTATATTCCAACTTTTTATGTTCTAAATAAAAGGGAAATAAACAAACCAAATACAAAAGAAATAGGCCATAAGGTAAAATTTTGAGGTGCATTTAGTAAATTATTATGTCTATACACTACTATTAAGGTACCTTCCACATTTGTAGACCATTTTCATCAGATGATTTTAATTTTAATTTTAAATTGTATTTTTAGATTCATATGGATATTTTCTGGGAGAAATTGATTTGATGTCCTCATAAAATGAGTCTCACCGGAATAACAAAACAAGAAATGAAATATTTAGTTTACAAAATAAGGTACTAGAATATTAATTAGAGGGTATGAAAGTCTAAGCAATTAATAATGATTCTGATTCTAAAACTTTTTAAACCAAATGAATGTTTTTTATTTAGCCGAATCAATTATTCACCTAATTTGGGTCGAAAATATCCTTTTTTATTTGTTGCCAACTCGTTGAAATATTCTTAAACCGGAAAATGTTGCTTATTGGTTTCGGAACTAACTTCCCCTAAACATTGGAGAACAAAATGCAATATACCAAATTGTTCCAGTGTTCCAATTTCAGCTATTCGAAGGGATTTATTCTCTTTCAAGAAAAGATTATTCTTATTAGTATCGACACAGACACGTATACTAAACACACCAGTGAAACAGACACGTAAACACCAATAATACTTTAAAAAATAGAAATAATTGAAGTGTCAGTGTCAACGGTAGACACCAAACACGACTTCATATAACTTCAACCTGATAGGTTGTGGAATTCTTTTTCCATTGTTTTTTAATAAATAAAAAATAAGATAATGGAATGAAGGGGCAATTATAAACGCACTCTTGGGTGACGCTTACAGTCATTTGCCAAAACATAGTGGGTAAGAGCCATTATTTTTGAAAGGCTATTGTTAGAAATAGAACTTACTAGTACTTCATATCGTATTATTTTAATATACACGATTCTCTCGGTCTTAATTATAGATACTTTTCCTATTTAATATGATCCTTATTTGCCTTATATTTGGAATACTTTTTTTGTCTAAAAAAGTTTAGGCGATTTGGAATAAACAAAAAAATACTGTTTTGGAATACTTTAAAAGCTCATAAAAAATAAAAAATAAACAAAAAATAAAAAACGTTCGGATTAGAAAATGACAAGAAAGGCCCATTTCTCTCACATAAAAATGGTGCTTTTGATGGTGAAGTTTCTGTATCTTTCGCCGTATGACGAGTTAAGGAAATAGATATAAGTTAGAAAAAAAAACAATGATAATTTTTTAAACATTAATTAAAAGTAGAAGAATATTGGTCCTCACCCGGAAACTGATGGATTTAACAACAGTATTATCTGCAAAGGAAGAGAATGTTGCGCTCTCAAATGTATTGAAACGGTCATCCCATTCAACCACAGTTCTCCTTTTCCCTGCTCCTTTTAGCATTATATAAGGCTTATCAGTGGGGGTGGGGAATGTTAGTTTCCGGGGTTTGAAAGGAACTGGCCAGCGATGAGAAAGAAAGGAACAACAAGAATAGAGGAACTAACCTTTCACCTTAAGAGAAACTGATGAAAGAGCTTTCCACTGAGAATCTGATTAAGGCTAGGTTTTCGGAACTAACTTCCCCTAAACATTGGAGAACAAAACGCAATATACCAAATTGTTCAAGTGTTCCAATTTTCAGCTGTTTCGAAGGGATTTATTCTTATTAGTATTGACACGGACACGTATACTAAACACACCAGTGAAATAGACACGTAAACACGAATAATACTTTAATAAATAGAAATAATTGAAGTGTCAGTGTCTACGGTAGACACCAAACACGACTTCATATAACTTCAACTTGATAGGTTGTGGAATTATTTTTCCATTGTTTTTTAATAAATAAAAAATAAGATAATGGAATGAAGGGGCAATTATAAACGCACTCTTGGGTGACGCTTACAGTCATTTGCCAAAACATAGTGGGTAAGAGCCATTATTTTTGAAAGGCTATGTAACACCCCTGTATTTCTTTAACAAAGAAATACCTAAATATACAATTTGGTACAAATCAGAGTATAAAAATTCCTGTTCAGATATACATCTTTACAAGAAACAGCGGAAACTATAAAAATAATATTTACAACCTCGGGTCATACGACCGAATACAGAGACAACTACTAAAGAACAAGGACAATAATAAATGAATCAATCTTCAATCTTCTCATCGAACCCGACAACCAACTGTGCCGCCTCCTGTCCTTATAACCTGTTCTCTGTAAAAACAACAAATATGGATTGGGTGAGACAACTTGTCTCAGTGAGTCCTACCGTGCCCCCTCACTGACACTCGGTTCAATTATTAAACCGTTTCACAAAAGCTGACATAACAATGTCTTATTTATTAATCGAATTGCCGACCGCACAACGACTGCTAATCCCGGCAATTCGTGTTCTTAGTTTATTAATCGAATGCCGACCGCACAACGACTGCTAATCCCGGCAATTCGTGAATCTTATTTATTAATCGAATGCCGACCGCACAACGACTGCTAATCCTGGCAATTCGTGAATTACTTATTAATCGAATGCCGACCGCACAACGACTGCTAATCCCGGCAATTCGTGAAATACTTAGCACAAACCGGCCGCACAACGCCTGCTAATCCCGGTAACCCGTGAGTTGACCACGCCAAAACACATTCAGGGCCTAGGGTGAGGGCTCATGACTTCCCTTCCTAGTATGCTACTTGTCGGGTCGTCACCCAACACAATACATATGACAATATGCATCAAATTCTCGAGAGTTAGATAATTTATATCTTTTCGATCACCGAATGATCAGTCATATAAGTTCATTAGATAATTTATATCTTTCGATCACCAAAGGATCATTCACATAGTAATTGGATAAACAATATCCATATCGATCTATAATCCGTTTTGAGGAATTCATAAAATTAGGCCTCCGGCATTATAATCATATTCATTAGACATATATAAACATATATATTCAGTCAGTCCAACAGTCGGTGTACCCACACGTATACTAGGGTTTCGGTTTTTCAATCAATTATGCTTTCGAAGCCCTTTTCAAAAACATGAGTTGAACAAGTTCAAAATACGGTTGTCAGTAAGGCAATATCTTTAAAATTTGTTGGGAAGAAGATTAGGAGTGATTCGGGATCGAAAGGAGCGACGAAATGAGAAATCGGAGTCCGGTAACAGCAGCTCACGCACGGTCCGTGCCCAGGGGCGCACGACCCGTGCGTGATTTATCAAAACCACACAGCCAACCCGAAGAGGGCGCACGGTCCGTGCCCAGGGGCGCACGACCCGTGCGGCCTGTTCTGTTACCGAATTCTAGTTTCTCATTCCGCTTTCCATTTCTCGCCCAAATCGAATTCCGATCGTTCTCCAACCTGAAAACGGATTTAATAAACAACATTCCACACCATATTCCAGTGAAAGCACTAAAAATCACAATTTCATAAATTGTTCAACAATTCAATAAAAACCGTAAAAACGCGATATTGTTCAAAAACGGTTTTCGGTTCCAAAATCTTTCGAAAATTGATAATTGCCTTATGACTCAACCCGATATAATTTCAAGACACGAAAAATATCCCTATTCGTGAGTAGAACTCACCCGGTTGACGATCTCGCGAGAAATCACGCCGGAGCACGGACGACCGGACCGTAACCACTCGAACCATCCTCGTAGTCACGTACCCGCTCCGAATGCCTCCGCAACTGAATTCCGCAACCAACACCCCTCTTGATACTGACTTCATCTCCGGTGGATAGAATTGACGTCTCGCGCGACTTGACAACTCGAATCCCAAATCCGACGAATCACATTTCCAGTTTCTTCTTTTCTGTTTTCCAGAATCAATGCACACTTTTGTAACAGCCATAACTATGTCAATTCGCAACCCAACTCCTTAAAATCAGTGCCCATTCTGAAGAGGATTTCGTCTACTTTCAAATGGTCAAGGATTCACACGCATGCATCCAGTAGTTTGGGAGATATTAACAAAACAAGTTGACTGGTCCAGGACAGTGTTTGATTCTGAAACCGTAACTTGGGGACATGATATCTCCTTCATTTCTCCATGAAATCATACGGTTCTTGTGCCCAAAATGAATAGCTTTTTGTCTAGTTTCCAGAGGGACAAGAATCACGATCATCGGAGTAGTGTACTGTGAGATACGATGAAAACAATGAAGGTATGTCATACGGGTTTTGCCCAGAATTTTCCCAGCAACATGCTTCCTTCTTCCAATTCAAACCAAAACTCTAAATTCGAGCTTCCAAGGCACCAGCATGCTCTTTACACACTAAAATCGAATTTCAGCTCCCATCCATTCTATGAATGTTGCTAATCATGATGTGGTTCTCAAAACATACATGCATTCATCATCCAAGTACAATCCAACCCATTTTTCTTTGAACTTTGAGCTTGCAACTTCAACAATGGTAGAATAATGTAGAGAGGAATGTAGAGGGAAGTTTTAGGATCAGTGGATAGAGGAGGAAGAGCTGAAGCCAATGGTGTGAAGAAATGGCACATGCATGAGGGTCTTGACCTCACCCCTTCTCTTCTTCCCTCTCTTGAGTTCTCCCTCTCTTTTCTCTCCAACTCTCTCTTTTGTTTTTCTGAATGTAATGGATGAGTGAGCTGCTGGGTCTTGGCATGGTTCAGCTAAAGATAATCAACTTAAATGGGTAAAAAGACTAAAATACCCTTTTTGCTTAAATCCTCACTTAAGCTTAATTTTCAATCAATGATGCATCTACTCCTATCATTAGCAATTTGCTTAGTTAAATCCCTTGGGTCGACTAACAACCATAGCCATGACCTCTTACTAGATTGATCCAATGACATTTAGTGAAATGACCATTTTACCCTTGCGCTCCAATTCCCATTTAAATTATGACTAAGCCACAATTAAACGTAGAGTAGGATTTCTTTGACAATTTCCTCGACTATTCTTCCCCGAGACACGACCAATTATTCCCACAAATAATTACTCGGTCTTAGGCATCATAGTACGAGTCTTTAAAAATTAGGGATGTTACAGGCTATTGTTAGAAATAGAACTTACTAGTACTCCATATCGTATTATTTTAATATACACGATTCTCTCGGTCTTAATTATAGATACTTTTCCTATTTAATATGATCCTTATTTGCCTTATATTTGGAATACTTTTTTTTGTCAAAAAAAGTTTAGGCGATTTGGAATAAACCAAAAAATACTGTTTTGGAATACTTTAAAAGCTCATAAAAAATAAAAAAACAAAAAATAAAAAATGTTCGGATTAGAAAATGACAAGAAAGGCCCATTTCTCTCACATAAAAATGGTGCTTTTGATCGTGAAGTTTCTGTATCTTTCGCCGTATGACGAGTTAAGGAAATAGATATAAGTTAGAAAAAAAACAATGATAATTTTTTAAACATTAATTAAAAGTAGAAGAATATTAGTCCTCACTCGGAAACTGATGGATTTAACAACAGTATTATCTGCAAAGGAAGAGAATGTTGCGCTCTCAAATGTATTGAAACGGTCATCCCATTCAACCACAGTTCTCCTTTTCCCCGCTCCTTTTAGCATTATATAAGGCTTATCAGTGGGGGTGGGGGAATGTTAGTTTCCGGGGTTTGAAAGGAACTGGTCAGTGATGAGAAAGAAAGGAACAACAAGAATAGAGGAACTGACCTTTCACCTTAAGTGAAACCGATGAAAGAGCTTTCCACTGAGAATCTGATTAAGGCTAGGTTTTCGGAACTAACTTCCCCAAAACATTGGAGAACAAAATGCAATATACCAAATTATTCAAGTGTTCCAATTTTCAGCTCTTTCGAAGGGATTTATTCTCTTTCAAGAAAAGATTATTCTTATTAGTATCGACACAGACACGTATACTAAACACACCAGTGAAACAGACACGTAAACACCAATAATACTTTAAAAAATAGAAATAATTGAAGTGTCAGAGTCAACGGTAGACACCAAACACGACTTCATATAACTTCAACCTGATAGGTTGTGGAATTCTTTTTCCATTGTTTTTTAATAAATAAAAAATAAAATAATGGAATGAAGGGGCAATTATAAACGCACTCTTGGGTGACGCTTACAGTCATTTGCCAAAACATAGTGGGTAAGAGCCATTATTTTTGAAAGGCTATTGTTAGAAATAGAACTTACTAGTACTCCATATCGTATTATTTTAATATACACGATTCTCTCGGTCTTAATTATAGATACTTTTCTTATTTAATATGATCCTTATTTGCCTTATATTTGGAATACTTTTTTTTGTCTAAAAAAGTTTAGGCGATTTGGAATAAACAAAAAAATACCGTTTTGGAATAGTTTAAAAGCTCATAAAAAATAAAAAATGTTCGGATTAGAAAATGACAAGAAAGGCCCATTTCTCTCAGAAAAATGGTGCTTTTGATGGTGAAGTTTCTGTATCTTTCGCCGTATGACGAGTTAAGGAAATAGATATAACTTAGAAAAAAAATAATGATAATTTTTTAAACATTAATTAAAAGTAGAAGAATATTGGTCCTCACCCGGAAACTGATGGATTTAACAACAGTATTATCTGCAAAGGAAGAGAATGTTGCGCTCTAAATTGTGTTGAAACGGTCATCCCATTCAACCACATTTCTCCTTTTCCCTGCTCCTTTTAGCATTATATAAGGCTTATCAGTGGGGGTGGGGGAATGTTAGTTTCCGGGGTTTGAAAGGAACTGGTCCGCGATGAGAAAGAAAGGAACAACAAGAATAGAGGAACTGACCTTTCACCTTAAGAGAAACTGATGAAAGAGCTTTCCACTGAGAATCTGATTAAGGCTAGGTTTTCGGAACTAACTTCCCCTAACCATTGGAGAACAAAATGCAATATACCAAATTGTTCAAGTGTTCCAATTTTCAGCTGTTTCGAAGGGATTTATTCTCTTTCAAGAAAAATTATTCTTATTAGTATCGACACAGACACGTATACTAAACACACCAGTGAAACAGACACGTAAACACCAATAATACTTTAAAAAATAGAAATAATTGATGTGTTAGTGTCAACGGTAGACACCAAACACGACTTCATATATCTTCAACCAGATAGGTTGTGGAATTCTTTTTCCATTGTTTTTTAATAAATAAAAAATAAGATAATGGAATGAAGGGGCAATTATAAACGCACTCTTGGGTGACGCATACAGTCATTTGCCAAAACATAGTGGGTAAGAGCCATTATTTTTGAAAGGCTATTGTTAGAAATAGAACTTACTAGTACTCCATATCGTATTATTTTAATATACACGATTCTCTCGGTCTTAATTATAGATACTTTTCCTATTTAATATGATCCTTATTTGCATTATATTTGGAATACTTTTTTTTGTCTAAAAAAGTTTAGGCGCTTTGGAATAAACAAAAAAATACTGTTTTGGAATACTTTAAAAGCTCATAAAAAATAAAAAAACCAAAAATAAAAAATGTTCGGATTAGAAAATGACAAGAAATGCCCATTTCTCTCACATAAAAATGGTGCTTTTGATGGTGAAGTTTCTGTATCTTTCGCCGTATGACGAGTTAAGGAAATAGATATAACTTAGAAAAAAAATAATGATAATTTTTTAAACATTAATTAAAAGTAGAAGAATATTGGTCCTCACCCGGAAACTGATGGATTTAACAACAGTATTATCTGCAAAGGAAGAGAATGTTGCACTCTCAAATGTATTGAAACGGTCATCCCATTCAACCACATTTCTCCTTTTCCCTGCTCCTTTTAGCATTATATAATGCTTATCAGTGGGGGTGGGGGAATGTTAGTTTCCGGGGTTTGAAAGGAACTGGTTAGCGATGAGAAAGAATGGAACAACAAGAATAGAGGAACTAACCTTTCACCTTAAGAGAAACTGATGAAAGAGCTTTCCACTGAGAATCTTATTAAGGCAAGGTTTTCGAAACTAACTTCCCCTAAACATTGGAGAACAAAATGCAATATACCAAATTGTTCAAGTGTTCCAATTTTCAGCTCTTTCGAAGGGATTTATTCTCTTTCAAGAAAAGATTATTCTTATTAGTATCAACACAGACACGTATACTAAACACACCAGTGAAACAGACACGTAAACACCAATAATACTTTAAAAAATAGAAATAATTGAAGTGTCAGTGTCTACGGTAGACACCAAACACGACTTCATATAACTTCAACCTGATAGGTTGTGGAATTCTTTTTCCATTGTTTTTTAATAAATAAAAAATAAGATAATGGAATGAAGGGGCAATTATAAACGCACTCTTGGGTGACGCTTACAGTCATTTGCCAAAACATAGTGGGTAAGAGCCATTATTTTTGAAAGACTATTGTTAGAAATAGAACTTACTAGTACTCCATATCGTATTATTTTAATATACACGATTCTCTCGGTCTTAATTATAGATACTTTTCCTATTTAATATGATCCTTATTTGCCTTATATTTGGAATACTTTTTTTTGTCTAAAAAAGTTTAGGCGGTTTGGAATAAACAAAAAAATACTGTTTTGGAATACTTTAAAAGCTCATAAAAAATAAAATAAAAAACAAAAAATAAGAAATGTTCGGATTAGAAAATGACAAGAAAGGCCCATTTCTCTCACATAAAAATGGTGCTTTTGATCGTGAAGTTTCTGTATCTTTCGCCATATGACGAGTTAAGGAAATAGATATAAGTTAGAAAAAAAAACAATGATAATTTTTTAAACATTAATTAAAAGTAGAAGAATATTGGTCCTCACCCGGAAACTGATAGATTTAACAACAGTATTATCTGCAAAGGAAGAGAATGTTGCGCTCTCAAATGTATTGAAACGTTCATCCCTTTCAACCACAGTTCTCCTTTTCCCTGCTCCTTTTAGTATTATATAAGGCTTATCAGTGGGGGTTGGGGAATGTTAGTTTCCGGGGTTTGAAAGGAACTGGTCATCGATGAGAAAAAAGGAACAACAAGAATAGAGGAACTGACCTTTCAACTTAAGAGAAACTGATGAAAGAGCTTCCACTGAGAATCTGATTAAGGCTAGGTTTTCGGAACTAACTTCCCCTAGACATTGGAGAACAAAACGCAATATACCAAATTGTTCAAGTGTTCCAATTTTCAGCTGTTTCGAAGGGATTTATTCTCTTTCAAGAAAAGATTATTCTTATTAGTATTGACACGGACACGTATACTAAACACACCAGTGAAACAGACACGTAAACACCAATAATACTTTAAAAAATAGAAATAATTGAAGTGCCAGTGTCTACGGTAGACACCAAACACGACTTCATATAACTTCAACCTGATAGGTTGTGGAATTCTTTTTCCATTGTTTTTTAATAAATAAAAAATAAGATAATGGAATGAAGGGGCAATTATAAACGCACTCTTGGGTGACACTTACAGTCAATTGCCAAAACATAGTGGGTAAGAGCCATTATTTTTGAAAGGCTATTGTTAGAAATAGAACTTACTAGTACTCCATATCGTATTATTTTAATATACACGATTCTCTCGGTCTTAATTATAGATACTTTTCCTATTTAATATGATCCTTATTTGCCTTATATTTGGAATACTTTTTTTTGTCTAAAAAAGTTTAAGCGATTTGGAATAAACAAAAAAATACTGTTTTGGAATACTTTAAAAGCTCATAAAAAATAAAAAAAAAACAAAAAATAAAAAATGTTCGGATTAGAAAATGACAAGAAAGGCCCATTTCTCTCACATAAAAATGGTGCTTTTGATCGTGAAGTTTCTGTATCATTCGTCGTATGACGAGTTAAGGAAATAGATATAAGTTAGAAAAAAACAATGATAATTTTTTAAACATTAATTAAAAGTAGAAGAATATTGGTCCCGACCTGGAAACTGATGGATTTAACAACAGTATTATCTGCAAAGGAAGAGAATGTTGCGCTCTCAAATGTATTGAAACGGTCATCCCATTCAACCACAGTTCTCCTTTTCCCTGCTCCTTTTAGCATTATATAATGCTTATCAGTGGGGGTGGGGGAATGTTAGTTTCCGGGCTTTGAAAGGAACTGGTCAGCAATGAGAAAGAAAGGAACAACAAGAATAGAGGAACTGACCTTTCACCTTAAGAGAAACTGATGAAAGAGCTTTCCACTGAGAATCTGATTAAGGCTAGGTTTTCGGAACTAACTTCCCCTAAACATCGGAGAACAAAATGCAATATACCAAATTGTTCAAGTGTTCCAATTTTCAGCTGTTTCGAAGGGATTTATTCTCTTTCAAGAAAAGATTATTCTTATTAGTATTGACACGGATGTAACACCCGTTTCTACCCATCATATTATTGGTAAAAATATCATAGTTTTTAAACAATTAAACGAGCGCCACATGTACATCTTGAAAATCACCACGAAAACATACTGCAAAAATGATTATCTTTCATTCAATAAGCAGCGGAAAATAAAGGGTTTTTCAACTTCGACAACAGTAACTTCCAAAATGGTTCACAGCGGAATAATCGAACAACCATAACTCCAGTTCAATAAAATAACAACATCGGAATTCATAGCCATAAATAAGCGTTCGCCCATCCCCAAGTGTTACATATCAGAGCGTCACGACCCGACTCGATTACATGAAGGTGAACTGCCTTCATTCACGGTTACCTGCACGTTACCAACATAGGGGTAACATTCAAACAGAAGGGGTGAGATATCACACTATATAATAGGATACATGAAAATCAATATACAAAGGCACGTCATGGTATCCATTCAGCAACATACAGCAATCAACATCATTATAAACACACAGTTATGCTCACAATGCGGATGAGACTCAAATGCACGGCACACCGCCCCTGAATGCATGTGGTACCAAAATCAAGCCCATAAATAGAGGCATCTCGTCATCGTCGTAATCATAACTCGTCGTGTTTGAGCATAGCTCCTTGTCGTAAATATGCTATGCATGCGACACTATGCAAATGCACAAACAAACAACAACAACTGCATAGCACGCAACAACATCAAAACAACAATGGCCATAGGCCTACATCACATCACCTGCCCATAAATAGAGGCAACTCGTCGTCGTCATATAAACATCGTCGTCAACAATTACAACTTAACAATTTATAGCGCTTTGGCCACATCACCACAATTTGCAACATCACAACAATTTGGCTTAATCACATACTCAACATCATTTTAATTGACAACACCTAGGACAGCACCTACCGGGCAGCCACACGGGCGCCCAGCTATCAACAACCACGGACAAACAGCCGACACTTAACCATTAAATCAACAGACACGCTTAAAAATTAACGACACCAGAAACAGTCACTTTTTGCCTTAAAATTAAGATATTCAGTTAGGCCTCTGAATAAGCTTTCCAAAACATTTTAGAACGTCCAAATCGGATTCCCGGATCAAAAGATATTGCGAAAACAAAATTGTTTACAGTGACAGCAAAAACAGTGACAGCAAACATGACCTAGCTTGTGTCACCTCTAGAATTATCAAAACTCAGTCAAATGACATGGGACTTGAGCCTAACCCGAAAAAAATTGAGTGTAGTTTTCAATGAATCAAGAATCATTCAAAACGGAGTTCAAACGAAAACGTTATACACGAAATACCGAACCTATATCCAGATTGTTTCCAGAATTTTAACATAACTTGTGACACCTATAACTCGAGCTATACAACTCCAAATGCAACCAAACTAGTTCCAAATTAACAAGCATTAAGTCTTGTTTCTAAAAAGGTAAACCACATAATTTTCGGACCACTAGATTGTTCCCAGTTACTGTATAACCGAACCTATACTCAGATCGTTTCCAGAATTTTAACCTAACTTGCAACACCTTTAACTCGAGCTATACAACTCCAAATGCAACCAAACTAGCGCCAAATTAACAAGCATTAAGTCTAGTTTCTAAAAAGGTAAACCACATAATTTTCGGACTGCTAGATTGTTTCCAGAATACACGCAGAATGCGCCCTATGCGCCCTACAACCAGAAATTTTGTTTAAAATCAACAACACACAACACCAAACACCAACAATCACATCCAAATCATCATCAAACATGTTAATCATCACCAATCATGTCTAAACACCATTAATCACATTTAATCACCGTCAAAACACATTTAATCATCACCAATCACATACAATCATCATCAATCATGCTTGGACATCGTCAATTCATGTTTAAACACTTTTAAGCACATATATTCATCATCAAACATAATCAATCCTTAAAACTAAGGTTCTCTAATCTTAATCACCTAGGGTTCCATTAACCACCCCACATAGAGACATTCATATAACCCATTAGTTAGATAGAACCCCACCCTTACCTTGTTTTTGAAGAACTCGAAATCCTTGCTTGCCTTAGCCCCCTCTCAATTCGCGACTTCCCTCTTCTCTTCTCCTCTCTAGCGCCGTCCTCTTCTCTCTATTCTCACTCTCTCACTTTGTTTTTCTAATTATGTGAGCAAAACCCTAAAAATTACCTATTTATACTTAGTTAGTCTTATGGGTTTTTCTACTTAGCTTATGCGACTTAACCCAAGCCCTTTTCCTTTTAACATCTCACTCCTTACCAATACCAACCCCCACACAAAATAACACACTTAATAATATATATTTATTTTATTATTTTTCTACCACATAAATCCTAATTAATTAATTAAATAATTAATCAATTATTTTGGGGCGTTACAACGGACACGTATACTAAACACACCAGTGAAACAGACACGTAAACACCAATAATACTTTAAAAAATAGAAATAATTGAAGTGTCAGTGTCTACGGTAGACACCAAACACGACTTCATATAACTTCAACCTGATAGGTTGTGGAATTCTTTTTCCATTGTTTTTTAATAAATAAAAAATAAGATAATGGAATGAAGGGGCAATTATAAACGCACTCTTGGGTGACGCTTACAGTCATTTGCCAAAACATAGTGGGTAAGAGCCATTATTTTTGAAAGGCTATTGTTAGAAATAGAACTTACTAGTACACCATATCGTATTATTTTAATATACACGATTCTCTCGGTCTTAATTATAGATACTTTTCCTATTTAATATGATCCTTATTTGCCTTATATTTGGAATACTTTTTTTGTCTAGAACAGTTTAGGCGATTTGGAATAAACAAAAAAATACTGTTTTGGAATACTTTAAAAGCTCATAAAAAATAAAAAAACAAAAAATAAAAAATGTTCGGATTAGAAAATGACAAGAAAGGCCCATTTCTCTCACATAAAAATGGTGCTTTTGATCGTGAAGTTTCTGTGTCTTTCGCCGTATGACGAGTTAAGGAAATAGATATAAGTTAGAAAAAAAACAATGATAATTTTTTAAACATTAATTAAAAGTAGAAGAATATTGGTCCTCACCCAGAAACTGATGGATTTAACAACAGTATTATCTGCAAAGGAAGAGAATGTTGCGCTCTCAAATGTATTGAAACGGTCATCCCATTCAACCACAGTTCTCCTTTTCCCTGCTCCTTTTAGCATTATATAAGGCTTATCAGTGGGGGTGGGGGAATGTTAGTTTCCAGGGTTTGAAAGGAACTGGTCAGCGATGAGAAAGAAAGGAACAACAAGAATAGAGGAACTGACCTTTCACCTTAAGAGAAACTGACGAAAGAGCTTTCCACTGAGAATCTGATTAAGGCTAGGTTTTCGAAGGGATCAAGGGAGATACAAAAGGGGTGAAGGCGAGAGAGAGCTTTCACCTGAGGAACTTGAGATTGATCGTTCACTTTTGGTAACGGAGGCGATGTTTCATCTATCAAGGAGAGGTTTCATAGAGGAGAGGTTTCATCTTGGAGGCTAGGTTTCAAAAGGAACGAAGCAAATTAGTTTCAAGCCTTCCCTATTAATCAGATCAACGTTTTTTTTTTATATATCCTCTCTCAACGTTAATTCCTAAGTTTGTGGGAACTAATTTTTTTTTTGAGGAAAAAGAGGGTAGTGGGAAATAGAGGGAACGGAATTTTGTTAAAATAAATGTGGGAAATAATTTTTGTTAAAAAAAAAGAGGGAATCGAATTTTTTGGTGGAAGGTCAGCGACTAAAAAATCGGTCACAAATATCAGCGACCATAAAATCGGTCACTAAGCAAAAAGTATTTTATACATTGAATCGGTCTCTAAATCGGTCGCTACTAGTGACCGAAAAAGCGGTCTCTAAAGCTAGCGACCAAAAAATCAGTCACTAAGCAAAAAGTATTTTATTCCTATTGAATCGGTCTCTAAATCGGTCGCTAAAGTGACCGATTTTTTTTGGTCGCTAAATCAGTCACTATTTAGCGAGTTTCTAGTAGTGTGTATCTATTTAGCTATACAATATTATTACTGTGTGATTGTGTAAGCATTACTGGAAAATGAATACAGCAACTATCTGTTGGAATTTGAGTGAGTGGTTAATTCACGTCGAGTAAGAATGAACCAAATGAATGATGTATAAGAGAGATGACCTATATACCTAATACTGAGGCGTATAGAGTTGGTAGATAAATTTGAGAATTTTTAGGCTACAAATCTATAGACTACAATCAGGTGCTTTGTATCGTATAAAACTCTATTTTAACATGCTATTTGATTAATGCTAATTTTGGTTTCTATTTGATGATCTCTTTGCTTTTGTTTTGATTGTTGAGTGTTGACCGAAACAAAGTGTGTGGCTATGAAGGTTTTGCTTTTATACAGTTGCATTGCTGAGGCATTTAAAGGAATTTGTTGTGCAAGTGTTTGGACTTTGGAAGAATGATCGAATACTTTATATGGTTTGTGTCACCGTATTCATTGCCAGTTAGCTATTAGTTATTACTTACGAGTATTAAAGAATATGAAAAAGTAATGAAGGACAACAATGAGGGGTATCTTTTACCCTGATTACAGTAAAGAATTATTCTTAAATTGTAGTGATCGATTTGCACTGGACAACCGCACCAGCTAAAATAGCACAAAAAATCTCTTTAATTTGCTGAATCAGCCGGAATAAAGATACAACACCTGTGCAATGGTCGGTGTTATCTTCTTCCACGTCATTTTTTCGTTTTTTTTATTCGTACTAACTACCATTTTTCGGTCACTAAAATGAAAAAATCTTTCATAAGAAGTTTGTATCGGACCCGACACACCAAAAAAGGTGAACTCACCTAATTATTATGGAGAATTTTGACTTTATGCTGCTTTTGTTATTGCTTCTATATATAATGAGTATATCATTTACAGGTAACTAGTATTTTATGGCCGGTGTATTGCTATGAAGTCATTAGATAAAAATGCTGCTTTTGTATGGTACAAAGCTTGTAGTAGTGTCTTCCTTGTTTATCCCACAAAGTGTCTTGCCAACCATAGAAACCAACTCTAAAGAAATATGACTTGTCCCCACTTACTATTGCTGCTACTGCTGGTTCCTTCTTTATATTATTTATTGGATGTTGTATGAATTGTGACACATTCAAATTATTAACCAAATTAATTTCATATTTCTATATTCCAACTTTTTATGTACTAAATAAAAGGGAAATAAACAAACCAAATACAAAAGAAATAGGCCATAAGGTAAAATTTTGAGGTGCATTTAGTAAATTATTATGTCTATACACTACTATTAAGGTACCTTCCACATTTGTAGACCATTTTCATCAGATGATTTTAATTTTAATTTTAAATTGTATTTTTAGATTCATATGGATATTTTCTGGGAGAAATTGATTTGATGTCCTCATAAAATGAGTCTCACCGGAATAACAAAACAAGAAATGAAATATTTAGTTTACAAAATAAGGTACTAGAATATTAATTAGAGGGTATGAAAGTCTAAGCAATTAATAATGATTCTGATTCTAAAACTTTTTAAACCAAATGAATGTTTTTTATTTAGCCGAATCAATTATTCACCTAATTTGGGTCGAAAATATTCTTTTTTTATTTGTTGCCAACTCGTTGAAAAATATTCTTAAACCGGAAAGCGTTGCTTATTGGGTTCAGAACTAACTTCCCCTAAACATTGGAGAACAAAATGCAATATACCAAATTATTCAAGTGTTCCAATTTTCAGCTGTTTCGAAGGGATTTATTCTCTTTCAAGAAAAGATTATTCTTATTAGTATCGACACGGACACGTATACTAAACACACCAGTGAAACAGACACGTAAACACCAATAATACTTTAAAAAATAGAAATAATTGAAGTGTCAGTGTCAACGGTAGACACCAAACACGACTTCATATAACTTCAACCTGATAGGTTGTGGAATTCTTTTTCCATTGTTTTTTAATAAATAAAAAATAAGATAATGGAATGAAGGGGCAATTATAAACGCACTCTTGGGTGACGCTTACAGTCAATTGCCAAAACATAGTGGGCAAGAGCCATTATTTTTGGAAGGCTATTGTTAGAAATAGAACTTACTAGTACTCCATATCGTATTATTTTAATATACACGATTCTCTCGGTCTTAATTATAGATACTTTTCCTATTTTATGGTCGGTGTATTGCCATGAAGTCATAATAGTAATATAAAATCATTTCGGTAAATCATTTCTATTTTATATATAACTAACTGCAAGGTTGCAATTAAAATTTTTCTTTTCATTAGATAAAAATGATGTTTAGATTGACAATTTTTGTATCAAAAAAAGATAGATTGACAATTTACTACTATTTAAAAGCTGCTAAAAGCTGCTTCCTCGGGGTTAGTATGCATAATCAATAATTAAAGAGTAAAAAAAATTGTGTTTCAAAAAGCTGCCAGCGGTTAGGAAAAAAATTGCAAGTTTTGTTTTTTTGGCAGCAGCTGAAAAGCTAACGTTTTTTCCAAAAGCTGACGTTTTCTTGGACATTAGATTGGCAAAAAACTATGTTATTCATACAACAATCTATTTTGGCATTTTAATCGATCCTTGCAGTTAGTTATATATTTTTGTTAATAACTAACTGTTTTTATTAAATTTAATTTCCAATTTAATAGAAATGAAGTCCTCTATAATGTGAAATTCGAATTTTCCAAAATCTCACAGTATATTATTTTTTGTATTAAATTATATTGTAAAATATTTCATCTTAGATTGGCTTAATGTAATCTTGAGTACAATTAATATTGTTTACTAATATTGATAAAAATAATTGTAACTAAAAAAAGATTCAAATTAGATTATGTAGATTTGTTATCTTTCTCAATAGGACTTGTATTATAAATAAAAAAGAGATCTTTTCTTAGATTATCTGGATTTTAGGTTATTTTAGGTTACTATATTAATAAGCGAATAATGAAATAAGTATATAATAGATAATGATATTTTAGGTATCATTAAAAACGATTCGATGCTTCTGTGTGATCTGACTTTCCCAATTCGCAAAGTCGCACCTTAATACGATTACCACAATCGCGTTACGTCATACGATTACCTCAAATAGAAACGTTAGTTTGAAATCTCATTAATCTAAAATCAATTGTAAAATATAGATGATGACTTGCATACGGACAGGTGCTGTCGTGTTCTTTTTAGGAATGAATTTAGACAGTATTTAAATAGTCTGAACATTACCCCGTGAAAATAAAGAAAAATTTAAAGTAGATAAAAAATGAGTTTCAAATAAAAAATTGATAAATATTAAAACTAAAAATGTAAAAGTATCATTTAAAAACAATATGTGCATTTATCCCGTGTGTTTTTATATATTAGTGCAGTGTTTTTTTATATATCAGTGTTGTTATCCCATGTTTTTTTATATATCAGTGAAACTATCCCGTGTTTTTATATATATCATTGCAATTATCCCCGTATTTTTTTATATATCAGTGCAGTTGTCCAGTGTTTTTTTATGTATCAGTGCAGTTATCTCATAGTTTCAATTGATTATTTGAGTTGATTAGTAGATTATTGTAGATAGGGAAAGATAGATAGTAGATTATCAATAACAAATATTTATCCCGTGTTTTTTTTTATATATCAGTAACAATTATTTGTCCTTTTTTAGGTATTAGTGACAAATATTTGTCGCGTGTGTTTTAAATATTAATCAGTTTAAATAGTCATTAAGCCTTCTTGTTTTTTTAGATAGTAGTTTTCAAAAACTATAATTATCAATGGCAAATATTAATCCCGTGTTTTTTATATATCACTGCAGTTATCCCCGTGTTTTTTATATATCTTTGCAATTATCTAGTAGTTTCAATTGATTATTTTAGTTGATAGTAGATTATAGTAGATAGTAAATTTGTTAGATGGTAGATTATCAATAAGAAATAATTGTTTTAAATATTAATTAGTAATTTAAATAGTCATTAAGCCTGCTTATTTTTTAGATAGTAGGTTTGTAGTAGTAGGTTTCAAAAAATTTAGTTATCAATGACAAATATTAATCTCGTGTTTTTTTTATATATCAGCGCAGTTATCTCGTAGTTTCAATTAATTATTTTAGTTGATTAATAGATTATAGTAAATAGTAAAAGAGAGATAGTAGATTATCAATAAGAAATATTTATTTTAAATATTAATCAGTAGTTTAAATAGTCATTAAATATTATTGTTTTTTAGATAGTAGGTTTATAGTAGACTTCCAAAAATTTAATTATCAATGACAAATATTAATCCTTTGTCTTTTTATATATTTGTGTAGTTATCCCGTGTGTTTTTATATATCATTGCAGTTATCTCATAGTTTCAATTGATTATTTGAGTTGATTAGTAGATTATTGCAGTTATCCCGTATTTTTATATTAGATTATTTTAGTTGATTAGTAGATTATAGTAGATTATAGTAGATTATTGCAGTTATCACGTGTTTTTTTAGATAGTAGTTTTATAGTAGTTTTCCAAAATTATAATTATCAATGGTAAATATTAATTATAAATTGTCAAAAAAAATTATAAATATCAATGGTAAATATTAATCCCGTGTTTTTTTATATATCACTACAGTTATCCCGTGTTTTTTATTTATCAGTGCAGTTATCTCGTAGTTTCAATTGATTATTTTAGTTGATTAGTAGATTATAGTAGATAATAAAAGTTAGATATTAGATTATCAATAAGAGATATTTGTTTTAAATATTAATTACTAATTTAAATAGTCATTAAGTCTTCTTATTTTTTAGATAGTAGGTTTATAGTAGTAGTCTTCAAATTTTTTAATTAAAGTAGTGTTTGTATAAATTTAAAAATTTAGTTTTTTTAATTAAAGTAGTGTTTGTATAAATTTAGAAATTTAGTTAAAAGAATTAAAGTGAAGTGATAAGAGAAAAAGAATAATTATTTATGGGAAAAGTAAAGTAAAAAGAAAAAAAGAAGAAAGAGAGTGTAAAAGAAAAGTGAAAATGAGGAAAGAGAGTGTAAGAAGAAAGAGAAAAAAGGAAGAAAGAGAGTGTAAGAGAAAAGTGAAAAGTAAATATGAGAAAGGACATTAATATCCTTTGTTGTTGTATTAGAAATGATAGGTGGCAATTAGTGAAGGAGACTAATAATGGTAGTTCATAGGTAGTGTATTAGTATAAATAGATATTAGATATGTAATATTATCTGCAATACTGAATTTACAATAATTCAAACACATGGTAGATACCTCATTGTAGCTACCTCTGTATATTTCGTCAGAATATAACAATTAATAGTTAATATATTAAAAATTAAAAATTTTAAACAGTTAAAAAGGTTTGATAAATAATGAATTTAGTTAATATGTGGATTAGATTTGCATAAGGACTGAACATCAGTTATTTTTGGAAAAGGAATTGTTGATCCGAGTAGGTTCCCAGGAAAGAGGGGTGGGTCACAGTGGACACTTTTAAGTACCAAGTCTTTTCTAGCCAGAACTTTCCCCAAACCACAATGGTTTCAAGAAAAAGCCAAAGAGATTACTGGGATGAGTCGCGGATTAGGTCGCTCTCTTTAAGACGTTTCGCGACACTGCTCGAAGGTGCAAGCAGACTATCAACCACGACGTCCCCAGGATAAAACAGCCCAGTACGATTACCACTGCACAGTGAATAACCGCTCGAGATATACACCTCAGTATGGTTATTTAACCACTCAAAAATATAGCGCTTATGCCTGTAACACCCCGATAAATTCTAACATGTAAAATTACCGAAATGCACTAAATGGCATACATCAGTGTGACTTCCTGTTATTGAAATATTGAACACAACTAAAATTTTCGATAATACATATCAAATAGTTCTCTGAACCTCATTAACTTCTTGAAAATGCTCAAGTTCCATAACTTAAGACTTATACAATCCTGGTGTTCAATACTCAAAACATAAAGTAGCGAAAACGATTTACAACTGATACATGATAGTTATATAATCGATGACATAGAAACAGTAAATGGGACAAGGCCTAAACATGAAACTCAATCCTCAATGACTACAAGAGTCGCACCGGCTACCCGTGCTTCGTCGCCTTTGCTTTCCCCTGTTTCTCTGTAAAAACCACAAATATGAAGGGTGAGATAAACATTATCTCAGTGAGTCCTATCGAGACCCCTTACTAACTCTAGCGGTTCATTATTCTTTACTTGTGAACTCATGGTCCTACTAAGCAACCATGTGGACAATGTATTTTACCTCTTGTAATTTATAGCCCTACTAAGCAACTACGCATTACCTTTTCTTTTCATTTATCATTCTAGCATAACACCTCAAGCCTACCTATTCTTAGGCACTTCTTTGGCTTTTAGTGAACTCATCCCGCTATTTCTAGTGGGTGAAACCTCTTGAGACTGGGTTTTGGGGCTCATGACTTCCCCTCCCCTAGTATGCCAATCCTCTAAGGGTCGTCACCCTTGACCTCAATTTATATATATATATATATATATATATATATATATATATATTATATAAATGTACCCGCATTGGGCCCTCTTATCATTTTCATTCATGTGCCGTCTACCCTTCCTCAAGGGAAGGTATCTTGTCTTTGAATTAAACATTAACATGTGTACACTCGCATTTTACTAGTGTACGGCGTTTCCTTAACAGTCTTGACTACCAAAACAAAACATTATATTTATTTTATTTCATACATGATTAGACCTGTTAATAAGGTTTCCAACGCCCCAAAGAACACATCAATCGGACTCCCGGATCAGAAGTTATCGCGAAAACAAAATCAATAGGGTTTGCTGAAAAGTTACACTGCGTCGCGACGCGAACAGGTTCCGTCGCGACGCGAAAACTTACAGAATCAAAAACCTTCGCAAAAACAAGCCTGGTCGCGTCGCGACAGACACAGTTCGCGACGCGATGGTTGACAGATTCACAGAAAACAGTTTTGCTAAAATTCGCTTTTGTTCCGTTTTGCTTTTGGATCCGGTGCGGAGACATTCTAGGGCATTCGAAACTTAAAAACAGCAATTCCAAACAATAATTCCAGTCCAGCGAAAGCGGTAAAACAATCAATCAATGCATATCATCACAATATCAATCAACAATTTACAATTAACGGTTTTTCGATAAAAACGGTTTCATCTACTTTTTCGAAAAACGGATTTTAACGTATCGTTTCAGAAAACATTATGACTCGATATCAAAACATCCCTAAGCGAGTATAGAACTCACCGGTTGCGATGAAAATCGCAAAATGCCGAGACTTCAACGAACTCGACGAACCGTAATACACGAACTCTCCCGGAATCGTTCCAAATGCTTCTAAAGCCGAAATCAAATTCTCAAACCTTTCAAACTCAAACCCAACAACTGGAAATGCTCCCACAACTACCCCAATGAATACCAAACAGTATCTTGACTTGGTGATGAGCTCTAGTACGGATTATGGAGCTTGAACAAGAACATGCAAGGGTGTTGGTTCCACTTGGTCATTTGAGCTTGAAAACCCAACAATGGTGAAATGAGAAAGGAGATGAATGAGTTGTCAAAATTGGTACTAATGTGAAGAGAATGAAAAATGGGGAAGAATGATGTGAATATAACTTACATGCAAGCTGAAATCAAGAATTTCCCCCTCACTCCTTTTTCTTCTTCCCTTCTCGATTTTCTCTCCTCCCTCTCCCCTTATTCTTTCTTTGTTTTCTGAATGTCACAATGAGGGAGTGTTTGGGTTGGGGTGGGGTTTGGTTCAGCTGTGTCATCACTCAAAGGGGTGTAAAGACCAAAATACCCTTCAGTGACTTACTCCTCTAATACTACTAAGACATGGCCTAATCCAATGAACTTAGCTAAATCCTATTAACTTAACATAATACTTTAATTAAACATTACTCTGGCTTTATTTATTTCAACATTATCTAATCTATGATCACCTCTTGTGCTAAATATTCCATTTAGCTAATAATTCACTTTATCCTCTTTGCTAATTTAAATAAATTAAATTAGCTAATTAGGGGATGTTACAATGCCACTCAAGAAAAATGGCTTGAGGTATGATTTAACGTCAAGCCTTAGATGAAGAAAAGAAATTTTTCGAGAGAGGAGAGAAGACTGGAGGAAGGATTTATCGTCCAGTTGGTGTGTCTTGCAAATGAGAAGCTCTTCTTTTATAGGTTTTTTCCACTATAGAAGTGATTAGCCTATCCGATGTGGGACTTTTTCCAATTCACACACAAAGAGTCTATCCAATGTGGGACTTTTTCCAATTCACACACAAAGAGTTCCAACAATCCCCCACTTGAATTTAAAAAGGAGTTTCAGAAGTAGCGTCAAATGCTTCCATAAGATTGTGCATAAGCAGAGGTGTCGTACGACTTGAACCTTGCATAGCGGTTAAGATTTAGATTCAACAAGAGTGACTCGTAGTCTGGAACTCTATCTCTAATCGTCAAAACCACACACAACACTTTCCATAGGTGTATTCTCAAATGCACGTGCGTTTATGGCCCTGCACGTCTATCCCAGTTTAGTGAACGCTTTAGGAATTTCTGCCCAAAGTACCATAGGAAGCGGCCCCACTTCCACATTCACAAAGGTGAGTCTATCAAGAGTACTCCTATAGCTAGGTACTCCACTCCACTTAGAGTATAGATCTCATTAAGAGTTTCTATTATCTCAACCTTACATTGCTTCAGGAATCATGCTTCTTTACCTTTAATAGCACGTTCATCTCCTTTCACTTCACAACTTGTTATTACCCATTGAACTTAATTCTTGGGATCTCCAGTCTTTTAGGTCGGGTTACCATTGTGAGTGACTCATGGTTCTAAAGGCAGTAGTCCCATTTTTGAGATGTACTTTGGACTTTCTCTCTGGCTAATCCTTTCGTCAAAGGATCGGCTAAGTTCTGATCAGTGCGTACATAATCCACTCTCACAGCTCCTTTCGTTAGTAGCTCTCTAATTGTGTTGTGCTTACGACGGATTTGTCATTTCTTACCGTTGTAGTAACGATTCTCTATTTTTGCAATAGCCGCGGTACTATCGCAGTGGATCAACACAGCTGGCATCGGTTTTTCCCATAAGGGAATCTCTGCTAGTAGGCATCTTAACCAGCTAGCTTCTTCGCTGGCTGTCGCTAGTGCTATCATTTCGGATTCCATAGTGGACTGAGCCAGAATGGTCTGTTTCTTAGATTTCCAGGATACGGCACCACCGACTATACTAAATATATAGCCACTAGTTGCTTTGGAATCATCTGACAGAGTGTTCCAATCAGCGTCACTGTACCCTTAAAGTACAGCTGGAAATCTCTGATAGTGTAATCCTAGATTCATGGTTCTTTTAAGATATCTCATGACTCTTTCAATGGCATGCCAATGCTCGATACTAGCTCGACTAGTAAACTGATAAACTCCAATTTAGTGCATTTTTTTAGAGATATTTTTAGGCTACTTTTAGAGCAATTATATACTAATTATATAAATCATTAACTTAATTTGCTATTTATTTTGTAGAAATGAAGAAAATATGGAAAAGATGAATATTCAATTTTAAAGGAGATCCGGCCCATGAATTGAATTGAGATAAGATACTACCTAAGCTTGGGGAGAAAGAAAAGAAGGCTGGAACGTGAAGAGGAAACAAAAGGAGCCGCACACAATTAATTAAAGGAGATCTTTGGTATTAATATTGAGATTTTAAAAGCAAGAAGTGGGGAGCAAGAAAACAGTAGCCACGGCAATTAGATAAGGGAAACAGTAGCCGCACAAGTGACAGGGGACGTGAACAGCACAACGCACAGCAAAGAGAATTCTTTGATAATTAATTGAATTCAAAGGAATAGAAGAGAAAGTCACGCACGCAGACAGACGGGAAGCAAACAGTACCGCCGGCTAATAGAGGAGAGAGTTTTGGGTACCCGTTTTTGACACCGTGAGAGAGCTTTGAAGCAAGAAAAGGAGACAAAATTCGCAGGATCAGAAATTTCTCTATTCCGGGTTATTTTTATCTCTGTAATTTATGACTCCTAATTTTATTTTATTGTTCTCGAACACTATGGATAGCTAAATCCTCTTCTAGGGTCTAGGTGGATCTTGCTTGATTAGAGACCTTTTTATGTTTTAATTTATACTTTGAATTCCTGGTTTTTATTTCAATTGATATTATCCTGTTGGTTTTATCACATAATTAGGATTGACAACCTTTGCATGTTCATAATCAATTAGTTGATCAGCGACCGTACTGCAATTAGTTGGTGGACCTATAGGATAATTGAGACTATAATTAATGAATGACCAAACTTTAATTTAGTCTTCCAATCATTCAACCTTTTTGTACCTTACGCTTTCCCTCGATTTAAATTCTAGCATGACCAAACTAGGGTTAATTTAGGGAAAAGAATATTAATCGCGAATGACCAAACGGGTTAATAGCTTTAGTAAAGGGATTGGTAATTGAATAAAACAAGGGGATTCAGGTAGAATTAGACATAGAGGAATCGAAACTTGCAAGTGAAACCGTGACCCTAGGCCTCTCTCCATTGGTTAAACTTTACATTTTAATTATTGCTATTTATTTCTTTTTATTTTAGTTTCTATAACAACCAAACATTCGTTCGTCTAAATAATAATTAATTTTAAGTAGTTTGGTACTTGTTAATTAATCCCTGTGGAGACGATATTTTTTTTATACTACTTCTGCGATAGAGTACACTTGCTCTAGTGTGTCTTTGACGCAACAAGTTTTTGGCGCCGTTGCCGGGGATTAATTTAATAATATTAAATGAAAAAGATTTTTTATTGCTTTAGACATTTATTTTAATTCTTGTTTTAATTTAATAAAAAGAAAAAAAAATTTATATTTAGTTTTATTTTATTAGTTAGTTTTATTTTTATTACTATTACTAGTGCATGCTCACCCGCTCCCAGGAGCCTATTTTGGTTTTTGATCCAGAAATTGAAAGAACTGCTCGAAGGATAAGAAAAAAGACAAGAGTGATGGCTGCCAATCCGAGAAGAACTCTTCGGGACTACTTTACTCCCACAGCAAATATCACTACAAGCATAGTCAATCCACCTGTGCAAGCTACTAACTTTGAGCTCAAACCCAGTTTGATTCAAATGGTTCAGAATTCGACTATGTTCAGAGGTGCACCAACAGAAGACCCACACACCCATCTTAGAAACTTCTTGAGGGTGGCTGACTCAGTAATTTGTAATGGTGTCACTCCTGATGCCATTAGAGTGAGATTGTTTCCATGGTCATTGGCTGACAAGGCATCTGCTTGGCTAGACTCTCAACCTGCTGAGTCCATTACCACTTGGGATCAACTGAAGCAAAAATTCTTGACCAAATATTTTCCTCCAGGTAAGACTACTAAGATCCGAGGTGCAATAATCAGTTTTGCTCAACTCGAGCAAGAATCTTTGCATGAAGCTTGGGAAAGATTTCAAGACTTACTCCGAAGTTGTCCACATCATGGATTTGAGAAGTGGCAATTGCTTGAATATTTTTGCAACGGATTATCTTCTCAAAATAGGGGAATTATTAATATGGCTTGTGGGGGCTCTCTAATGAATGGGGAACCTGCGACAGTATATGACTTAATTGCAGAGATAGCAGCCGATAATGCCCAATGGGAGACAAGTGACAGACACATTAAGAAATCAGCTGGGATCTACAAGGTTGAAGATGACACTAGTGTTAACATAAAGCTGGATGCTCTCTCTAAACAGATGCAATCTTTGATGAAGGTACAAGCTCAATCTACTCCAATAATTACCTCCACTAGTGACATCACGAATAACCTCTGGGGAGACCTAACTGAAGAAGTCAACTATCTTGGTCAGAAGAAAGGTGAGTTAAGGCCTGGTATGCAAGATGCTTTAGTTAGATACATGGAAAAAGTTGGACACCCGTGCATGGGTGTTTTATCCAATTACATGGACAGGACTGATGAGAGGTTGCAATCCATTGAAGAACTGATAAAAGCACAGGGCCGGCCAACAACTTCAACTGAAGAGGCCAATTATGTTCAGAATTCCAACCGGACCCAAAATGACCCTTATTCAAACACTTACAATCCGGGTTGGAGAAATCACCCTAATTTCTCTTGGGGAGGACAACAAAAGGAGCAAAGCTCGAACTCCTATAAGCCTCCACATGTGCAAAGGCAAGAGGAGAAAAAGTTGGATACCAATGATGTGTTGACAAGGTTTATGCAGCAGACTAATGAAAAATTTGGAAGCTTGGAGGGAGCCATGAACAACGAATTTGGAAGCCTGAAGGGTCAAATCTCAAATCTCATTACTGTGTTGTCTCAAAGGCCTCAAGGCTCACTGCCTACCCAAACCGAGCCTAATCCAAGAAATGAGCATTGCAAGGCTGTCACTCTTAGGAGTGGCAAGGAGCTGGTTCAAGAAAACAATCAAGACGGGCGGGCGCCCCAGAAAGAAATACAAGCTCCTGTTGAGGGGAGCACTTCTGAGGAAAGCAAAAAGGAAAGGGAAAAATATGAGCAAGCAAAGGTAAATGTTCCTTATCCTCAAAGACTTAAAAATGAGCAGCATGATAAGCAATTTGCCAAATTTCTTGAAATATTTAGAAAATTGCATATCAACATCCCTTTTGCTGAAGCTATTGCTCAAATGCCTAAATATGCCAAATTTTTAAAAGAAATTATTTCTAACAAAAGGAAGTTAGAAGGCTTTGAGACAGTTAGGCTTAATGAGGAATGTTCTGCTATAGTTCTAAAAAAGTTACCACCTAAGCTTAAAGATCCAGGTAGTTTTACTATTCCTTGTACAATTGGTAACTCTCATTTTGAAAAGGCTTTATGTGATTTAGGAGCAAGTATAAATTTGATGCCTTTTTCTGTTTTTAGAAAGCTTGGTTTGCAGGAACCACATCCTACTAACGTCACTTTGCAGCTAGCTGATAGATCCATTGCCCACCCCCGTGGAGTGGTAGAAGATGTTTTAGTTAAAGTTGATAAGTTTATTTTCCCTGCTGATTTTGTTGTATTGGATATGGAAGAAGATGAGGAAGTCCCAATTATTTTGGGGCGTCCGTTCTTAGCTACAGGAAAAAGCTTAATTGATGTTCAGCAGGGAAAATTGACTTTAAGATTTGGAGATGAGGAAGTTGTATTTCAAGTCTTGAACTCATTAAAAAATCCCTCTTCATTTGCTTCTTGTAATTTTATTCAAGCTATGGATATTAATGATGTGGTTACCTCTGAAAGTTTTGATGATTTTAGAATTCAGGACCCTCTAGAAAAAGTACTTACTTTGCAGGGACTTGGCATATTGCAGGGTGGTGAGGAAGAAGAGTTCTTAATGTTTTTGCAGGCTCACCACCCTCACAAAAATTGGAGTAACCATAGAATTGAGGAATTGGAATGGGGTAATACTCCAAATCCCAAACCTTCAATTGAAGAGGCTCCTGAGCTTGAATTAAAGCCTCTTCCTTCAAATGTAAAATATGCTTTCTTGCATCCCCCTTCCTCTTTGCCTGTGATTATTTCTGCAGATTTGACAGATACCATGGAGGATAAGCTTTTGAGGGTATTAAGGGCCAACAAAGAAGCCTTTGGATGGTCTATTCATGATATAAAAGGCATTAGTCCCTCAATTTGCACCCACAAGATCTACATGGAGGATGATTACCAACCCCGGGCACTACCTCAACGCCGCCTCAATCCCAACATGAAAGAGGTGGTCAAAAAGGAAGTGATTAAGCTTCTTGATGCAGGTATCATCTATCCTATCTCTGATAGTAAGTGGGTAAGTCCTGTTCAATGTGTTCCTAAAAAGGGAGGTACTACTGTAATGGAGAACGATAAAAATGAATTAATTGCAGTTAGGAAAACTACCGGGTGGCGTATGTGCATTGATTATAGAAAATTAAATGATGCCACCCGAAAAGATCACTTCCCCCTTCCCTTTATTGATCAAATGCTTGAGAGAGTGGCAGGTCATGATTATTATTGTTGTTTGGATGGATATTCCGGTTATTTGCAAATACCAGTGGCTTCTGAAGATCAAGAAAAAACTACTTTTACTTGCCCATATGGAACATTTGCATATAAAAGGATGCCATTCGGTTTATGTAATGCCCCTGCCACTTTCCAAAGATGCATGATGGCTATCTTCTCTGACTTGGTTGAAAAATGCATTGAGATATTCATGGATGATTTTACCGTCTTTGGATCCTCTTATGAGGATTGTTTACATAACTTGAATTCAGTGTTGCAGAGATGCAGGGATACCAATTTAGTGCTCAATTGGGAGAAGTGCCAATTTATGGTACAAGATTGCATTATTCTAGGACATAAGGTGTCCACTAGAGGCATTGAAGTTGATCCTGCAAAGGTTGAGGTAATTGCAAAGTTGCCCCCACCCAATTCTGTTAAGGGGGTCCGTAGTTTTCTAGGCCATGCCGGATTCTATAGGAGGTTTGTTAAAGACTTCTCAAAAATTGCAAAGCCTATGACTGACCTCTTGGTTAAGGAGGCCGCTTTTGTTTTTTCTGACACTTGTTTGAAGGCTTTTAATTGTTTAAAGGAAAAATTAATTAGTGCCCCTGTTGTTGTTGCCCCCGATTGGTCGCTTCCCTTTGAAATTATGTGTGATGCTAGCGATACTGCTGTGGGGGCTGTTTTGGGGCAAAGAAAGAATAAGGTATTTTATACCATTTACTATGCTAGTCGTACTCTTGATGATGCTCAAAGAAATTACACTACCACAGAGAAAGAGTTACTAGCTGTAGTATTTGCATTTGACAAGTTTCGTCATTACCTTGTTCTTTCTAAAGTTATTGTTTATACTGACCATGCTGCCATTAGATATTTGCTTGGAAAGCAGGATGCAAAACCCAGGTTAATCAGGTGGATCTTGTTGCTACAAGAGTTCGACTTGGAGATTAGAGACAAGAAAGGCTCAGAGAACTTTGTAGCTGACCACCTCTCAAGGCTTGACCATAGTGTGATGCAGGCCTCAAATGATGGGGAGATCAAGGAGGTTTTCCCTGATGAGAGACTTTTAGCTGTTTCTACTATTCCTTGGTTTGCAGACATTGTCAACTACTTGGTGGGTAAGGTTGTTCCCCCTGATTTTTCTTTTCAGCAAAAGAAGAAATTAATTTCTGATGCTAGACAGTACTTGTGGGATGACCCTTACCTATTTAAAGTATGTGGAGACAAGGTTATTAGGCGTTGTGTGCCTATGGATGAGGTAACTTCTATCCTTGAGCATTGTCACTCTAGAGAGGTAGGTGGCCACTTTGGCCCAAATAGAACTGCATATAAAGTGTTACAATGTGGTTTTTATTGGCCTACTATATTTAAAGATGCTCATGAATTTGTGAAAGCTTGTGATAGTTGTCAAAGGAGTGGCAATATTTCTAGGCGTCAAGAGATGCCTTTAAACAACATTTTGGTTTGTGAGATATTTGATGTATGGGGTATTGACTTTATGGGGCCCTTCCCTAAATCTTTTTCAAATCAATATATTCTTGTTGCTGTAGATTATGTGTCTAAGTGGGTAGAAGCTGTAGCCTTACCTACTAATGATGCTCGGGTGGTAGTGAGATTTTTAAAGAAAAATATTTTTACAAGATTTGGCACTCCCCGAGCAATTATTAGTGATGGTGGCACCCATTTTTGCAATAAACATTTTGAAAATCTTTTGAGCAAATATGGTGTCACTCATAAGGTAGCAACTCCTTACCACCCACAAACTAGTGGGCAAGTTGAAATTTCAAACAGAGAGCTGAAAAGGATTTTAGAGAAGACAGTTAGTGCATCAAGAAAAGATTGGTCTTTGAAACTTGATGATGCACTATGGGCCTATAGAACTGCTTTTAAAACCCCCATTGGGATGTCTCCTTACCGTCTTGTTTTTGGAAAAGCATGTCATTTGCCTGTTGAATTAGAGCATAAAGCACTTTGGGCTTTAAAATTTCTAAACTTTGATGCTCAGCTTACAGGTGAAAATAGGTTGCTGCAGCTCGATGAATTGGATGAGCTCCGTCTGGGAGCTTATGAGAATGCCAAGTTATATAAGGAGCGGACTAAAAAGTGGCATGATAAGCGCATCCAGCAGCGTGAATTCCATGTTGGTGAAAAAGTTTTAATTTATAACTCACGTTTGCGTCTTTTCCCAGGAAAGTTACGCTCAAGGTGGTATGGACCCTACACTGTTACTCAAGTTTTTCCTTATGGAGTGCTTGAGGTATCTCATGAAGATGGCACCATTTTTAAGGTCAATGGGCAGCGTGTGAAGCATTTTGAGGAAGGGTTGAGTCAAGTGAGCTATGTCACTGCCCTCAAGGACTGACTCTAGTACCGTCAGGCTCGGGACGTTAAACAAGCGCTTTGCAGGAGGCAACCTGTGTTTTATTTTCTCTCATTTTTGTTTTGTTTTGTTTTGTTTTTAGGAATAAGCTCAGACTGCAAGCTCTCTCAGGGAAGTCACTCTTACTCTCTCATTTATTTATTGTTGTGCCAATTTAATATTTTGCATTGAGGACCATGTTTTATGCTAGTGTGGGGGAGGAGAGTTTAACTTTGTCAATTCATCTCTATTAATGCATATACCCACTACATGTGTTGATAGCATTTTTTCTGGCTAGTTTTGGATATAAAACTGAAAAAAATAGAGATTTTGCCTTTAGGGGATCCCATAATTAATTTATTTGACAGATTTGTGCTTAATTGTAACTGTGAGGTTGTCCTTAGGAAGCTGATAATTAGCATTTGTGCCTGTTGAGTACTTTTTGTGAACTAGCCTCTAAATGTGAGATCTGAGCCTTCATAAGGGGTTTGATACTAAATCATAAATTTACCCCTTTTCTTTCTATGAGTGTGTTTTCCAATTTGCTACATTCTAGAATTTGTCTTTTGACCATTTCAAGGCGAAAATTGATTTACATCATGTAAAAAGATTTGGGGAATTTAGGTATCTTTCTGGCCTCAGAGTTGTTTGTTGAATTTATCCATTAGTTGCCCCCTTTGAGCCTATTTGTTATATTTTTTCTTTGGTACCTAGATATAATTTTTTCTTTTTTTTTTATGGTAACCATTTGGAATTAAATGTGGAGCAACTATTGAAAATTACAATTTCGTCCTATATTTTTAGTTGTCTATATTGTTAGGACCGAAACTTTGTCCTATACTTTAGTTGTCTATCTTGTCGGGATAAAAAAAAAATAGTGAATCATGTACTTACCTTTTCCTCCAAAAAAAAAATGAAAAAAAAAAAATAGGAAGAAAATTTGAAAAAAAAAGAAAGCAACAAGGAGGAAAATGCACATCAAAAGAATGAAAGAGCCAAAGGGCAAATCAAAAAAAAAAATGAAATGAAAGGGCCTACTCAAGAAAAAAAAAAGGGCAAATCAAAAAGAGTCTTCTCAATAGAAAAAGAGTGAAGAAGGAAATGGAATTAATTTGGAGTTTGGGCAAAAATTGTAAAATAGATAGGAGCTCCATATTTGATTTCAAATGTTACTATTCATTTCTTGTTTTTAGCCCTTTGACTATCCCTTGCTTCTTATTTCCTACCCTGCATGAATTCACCCTGGCCCCATTACAACCCTTAACACCCAATCTTTTGCATGCATGTGAACTATTTAGTGGAGATTTGGTCAAATTACAAGCTTATGGTAATGTGCATTTTGTGGAAACTTGAGTGTATATTTCCCTAGTCCCTAAACACTTAGAGAGATTGTGAGCGAGTGCCTTTGTTCACAAAAATGTATTCTTCAGGGACATGAGCCTCTAATTGGGCAACCTTTTGACACCTCATATGTGTTATATTGTTTATTGTCTGTCATTGTGCTTTTAACTTTGGGTCCCTTATGTGGCTGTTTCTATTACTTGTTTGAAAATTTTATTGAGCCAGAAAATTTGCTTGAGGACAAGCAAATGTTAAGTGCGGGGGAGTTGATAAACTCCAATTTAGTGCATTTTTTAGAGATATTTTTAGGCTACTTTTAGAGCAATTATATACTAATTATATAAATCATTAACTTAATTTGCTATTTATTTTGTAGAAATGAAGAAAATATGGAAAAGATGAATATTCAATTTTAAAGGAGATCCGGCCCATGAATTGAATTGAGATAAGATACTACCTAAGCTTGGGGAGAAAGAAAAGAAGGCTGGAACGTGAAGAGGAAACAAAAGGAGCCGCACACAATTAATTAAAGGAGATCTTTGGTATTAATATTGAGATTTTAAAAGCAAGAAGTGGGGAGCAAGAAAACAGTAGCCACGGCAATTAGATAAGGGAAACAGTAGCCGCACAAGTGACAGGGGACGTGAACAGCACAACGCACAGCAAAGAGAATTCTTTGATAATTAATTGAATTCAAAGGAATAGAAGAGAAAGTCACGCACGCAGACAGACGGGAAGCAAACAGTACCGCCGGCTAATAGAGGAGAGAGTTTTGGGTACCCGTTTTTGACACCGTGAGAGAGCTTTGAAGCAAGAAAAGGAGACAAAATTCGCAGGATCAGAAATTTCTCTATTCCGGGTTATTTTTATCTCTGTAATTTATGACTCCTAATTTTATTTTATTGTTCTCGAACACTATGGATAGCTAAATCCTCTTCTAGGGTCTAGGTGGATCTTGCTTGATTAGAGACCTTTTTATGTTTTAATTTATACTTTGAATTCCTGGTTTTTATTTCAATTGATATTATCCTGTTGGTTTTATCACATAATTAGGATTGACAACCTTTGCATGTTCATAATCAATTAGTTGATCAGCGACCGTACTGCAATTAGTTGGTGGACCTATAGGATAATTGAGACTATAATTAATGAATGACCAAACTTTAATTTAGTCTTCCAATCATTCAACCTTTTTGTACCTTACGCTTTCCCTCGATTTAAATTCTAGCATGACCAAACTAGGGTTAATTTAGGGAAAAGAATATTAATCGCGAATGACCAAACGGGTTAATAGCTTTAGTAAAGGGATTGGTAATTGAATAAAACAAGGGGATTCAGGTAGAATTAGACATAGAGGAATCGAAACTTGCAAGTGAAACCGTGACCCTAGGCCTCTCTCCATTGGTTAAACTTTACATTTTAATTATTGCTATTTATTTCTTTTTATTTTAGTTTCTATAACAACCAAACATTCGTTCGTCTAAATAATAATTAATTTTAAGTAGTTTGGTACTTGTTAATTAATCCCTGTGGAGACGATATTTTTTTTATACTACTTCTGCGATAGAGTACACTTGCTCTAGTGTGTCTTTGACGCAACATAAACCTGCATAGCAATCCCACAACATAGGCAATGTCGGGTCTAGTACAATCAGTAGCATACCTTAGGCTGCCAATGATGCTCGCACATTCCGTTTGTATTTCTTTAAGATCTTCTCAATATAATGAGATTGATCCAAAGAAATTGCTTTCTCAGACCTAGTGATCTTGATACGGAGGATTACATTAGCTTCTCCGAGGTCTTTCATATCAAAGTTGTTGCACAGCAATGATTTCACCTTATTTATGGCATGAATGTTTGTTCCAAATATGAGTAGGTCGTCTACATAGAGACATATGATAGTGCAAACGTCATTCTCAGTTTTGTAATAAATGCACTTGTCACTTTCATTCACTTTGAACTCATTCGATATAATCAAATTATCAAACTTCTCATGCCATTGTTTGGGAGCTTGTTTGAGACCATACAGAGACTTGTCCAACTTACAGACCTTGTGTTCTTGCCCATGGACTACAAAACCTTCAGGTTGCTCCATATAGATTTCTTCCTCTAATTCGCCATTTAAAAAGGCGGTCTTTACATTCATTTGGTGTACTTCTAAGTTATAAATAGAAGCCAGAGCAATTAGTACCCTTATGGATGTAATTCTGGTAACGGGCGAATATGTATCGAAGAAATCTATGTTCTCTCTTTGTCTAAAATGTAACACCCCAGTATTTTTATCGAGTAAAAATACCCAAGTGCACCATCACTAAATCATCAGAGATATAAAATTCCTGCATAGATACTGAACACTGCAATATAGTTCTCGCTGAATAACAACAAAACATTCTTAAATACAAATAAGACCGAACAGGTTCCCTGACCATAACCTTCAGCAAACTATAGTGCTCAATATCATACAAGAAAGCGGAACCAATACATAGAGTTGTAGTACAAAGACAACAAAAGGAAATATAAACTTAAGCATAATAGCTAAGTCATCAGCAGTCGCCTGAGCTCAACCTACTCGTGCTTCTTGGATTTCTGCTGTCCCTGTTTCTCTGTAAAACAACAACATATAAACAATGAGATACAATCTCAGTGAGTTCTACCAAAACCCCTACTAGCACTCTCGGTCCTTTTAAAACATTTTTAAGATTTGACACGACACCGACCGCAATCCACTTGCTAATCCTGGTGAACCATATAATAAGGCTTCGATCTAGTAGGACACCGACCACAATCCACTTGCTAATCCCGATGAACTAACATCCTAGGCCTTTCTACGTACCACCGATCGCAATCCACTTGCTAATCCCGGTGAACGTAGTACAATAACTTTTAACACAACACCGACCGCAATCCACTTGCTAATCCCGGCGAACCCCGTAACCAATAGTGTTTCCTAATGGCACGGAGCCTAGGGTAAGGGTTCATGACTTCCCCGCCTAGTATGTCCACATGGGTCGTCACCCAACTCGATATAATAAACACATATATCTACTATCATATGAACCCATAGTTCATTTACATTAGACCTTACCACGTAGGACTCATAGCCCGCTTTGTTATTAATAAACATATCCTCACACGTGTACTATCATTCGTTTTTTCGAAACGATTTCACTTGAAAAGTATTTTATAAAAACCTTTTGAAACATACCCAAAATCATGGCATTATAAGCCTAATCTCATTATAGAAGGGTTGGGAAATGATTAAAAGAGGATTGGAATCGATCGGGATCATTTCGGGCAAGTTTGGAAAATTTGGACAGAATACTGCGCACGGTCTGTGCTCCCATGCGCACGGGTCGTGCGCCCTGTTATAAAAATTTGCGAAATAGAAACAGAACCAGACGCACGGTTCATGCGCCAGGGGGGCACGAATCGTGCGCATTTGACAGCATTCTATTTTCATTCCGCTTTGCATTTTTCGTCGTTCCGATCAATTCCGATCACTTCCGGTACCTGTTCCAGTCCAATCCTAACACCAAAACAATACAAAAACATATCCAATAACCTCATTCGATCAACCAATCCAATCAAAGACTCAACACATTCGATTTTCATCAAAATTCGATATATTTAAAAATAACGGTTTTTGACTCAAATTTCTCGTAACCAATCAACATAATTTTCATTTCAAAAACGAAATAAACCTAAACGTGAGTGAAACTCACCCTTGAAGCGAGAGTCGATACCGAGCCAAATTCACCGAGACTTCAAAATCTCCACATAACCACACGAACAATCCCCGCAAACTTCCACGCTCCGACGACGCCCAAATCCGCTTCCGAAGCTTTCCGCCACTCGAACATCCGACCCGCGTGAAATATCAACTTTGACCTAGGCACCATCAACTTGATTCCTAAGGTTCCAAGCTCCTCAAAGATTCCAAAGCTTCCCAATCAACCATGAAGTACTCAAAAACACTATTCATCATCTCCTAGCTCCATTCACTATTCATCCATAAACCCCAAATTTGATTTCTCAAACCTAACTCACCCAAACCTTGATTTCTTCACTCCAAGTTAGTACCCAAGCTTCCATTTGAACTTCCCACACATCCAAATCACTTAAAAGAGAAGCAAGCTCCAATACTCCTCTTTTCCTCAAGAAAACGAAAATGGCAACATGAGAGAGAGTGGTTTGTTGTTGATAATTCTTGGATCAAAATGAAGGAAATGGAACAAGGATTTGAATGGTTGAAGAAAGAACAAGCTTCCATGGAAGATCCTCACTCCCTCTCCTCTTCTCACTCACTCCAAACCCTCTCCCTTTTCTCCATTTTCTTTCTTTCCTCTTCCTTTTCTTTTATTTCTCTTCTTTGTTCCTCTCTCTCTCTCTCGCGTATCCTTCTTTCTTTCTTTCCTTTAATTCTCTTTCCTTTTCACTCACACACACACATATATATAATTATTTAATATATAAGTTGTAACGTGGTCAATTTACCATATTGTCCTTAATCTCTTATTTCGATTCTAAATCGTCATTGACCCGTATTATTCGGTTAACGATCCGATGACAACCAATAAATAATTTTAGCACTTAATAAATTTACCAGTCAAGTACTAAAATAATCCAATTGGGTTAACATCAAAATAATTCTATTAATTATTTTGGGGATGTTACATAAAACCTTTGGCTACAATGCGAGCCTTGTACTTATCAACAGTGCCATCAGGTTTTAGCTTCTTTTTCAGAATCCATTTACAACCAATGGGTTTGCTACCAGAAGGCAGGTCCACCAAGTGCTATGTCTTGTTAGACTCTAGAGAATCCATCTCATCATTTATGGCTTCTTACCACAAGTCAGCATCCAATGAAGACAGAGCTTCGTGAATGCTAGTAGGATCCTCCTCTAATGTATAGACCGTGTAGTCGGGTCCATAGTCTTTAGCAACACGTGATCTCTTACTTCTTCTAGGTTCTATTTCCCTTTCTACGTTGTTTTCAACGCTCCTAGGCACAGGAAACTTACTAGTTCCAGAGCCCCCACTATTTCTTGATTTAAAGGGAAATTTACTTTCATAGAAGTCAACATCGTTTGACTGAATGGTTACTTTTGCATTCAGGTCATAGAATATGTATGCTTTGCTGTTTACTGCATAAACAATGAATACACATTCATAGGCTCTACTGGCAAGTTTGAGTCTTTTTGGGTCTGGGATCCTTACATAGGCCAGACATCCCCAAGTTCGGAAATAAGACACATTTGGTTGTCTTTTCTTTATCATTTCATAAGGAGAAATTTTATTCCTAGATTTAGGAACTCTATTCAGTACATAGCATACCGTTCTTAAAATTTCTCCCCACCTGTGTGTTGCAACGCCTGAAATAAGCATAATCGCAACTGTCGATTCGGTAAGGGTTCTATTTTTCCTTTCTGCTTTACCATTCATTTCAGGTGAATATGGTGCAGTCGTTTCATGTATGATTCCATTCAACTTATAAAAGTCATTAAACAGCTGGGAATCATACTCAGTTCCTCTATCGCTTCGAAAACGCTTTATCTTTTTTCGAAATTGATTTTCAATTTCCTTTACAAAAATTTTGAACATGTCAAGTGCTTCACTTTTATTTTTCATAAGGTATACAAAAGTGTAGTCTGAGCAATCGTCTATAAATGTGATAAAATAGCGTTTACCATTTCTGGTCAAAGTTCGTCTAGTTCGCAAATATCAGAGTGTATTAAGTCTAGTGGCTCTGATTCTCTAATGACGGATTTGTGAGATGATTTTGTAATTTTGGCTTGAGTACAAAATTCACATTTATGAAAATCGGTTAACGATAGGTTGGGAATTATCCCTAAATTGCTCATATTCGAAATAATGCGCTTATTGACATGATAAACGAGAGTGCCAAATATTAAAATCACACAAGCAGAAGGAAAAACTTTATTGATTTCAACATTCAGTTTGAACATGCCATCAGTGGCGTACCCTTTCCCTACAAAAGTACCATTTTTAGTCAATGTATACAAATCTCCCTCAATGGTCTGAGTAAACCCTGCCTTATTCAGAAGGAAGCCAGAAACTAGATTCTTCCTTATCTCTGGAGTGTGCATCACGTCCTTTAAGATTAGAGTCTTTCCAGAAGTGAACTTCAGCTCGACATCTCCAATACCTACAACAATAGTGGTGTGAGCATCGCCCAACAACACTTTCTTATCATCAACTGCCTTGTATGTTTTAAACATAGCACAGTTATTGCATACATGGAGAGAGGAGCCAGTATCATTCCACCAGTCATCAGATCCACCAACCATGTTGATTTCAGTAATCATAGCAGTAAAGTGCTGCTCTTCAGTCAGGTTAGCCTGCGGAGCAGGATTAGGCCTGTTCCTACACTTGCGTGCCATATGACCAGGTCTCCCACAATTGAAACAAATGAATGGGGGAGCAACATCATTCTTAGGTTGTGGTGGTGGTGGTGGTGGATTGGCATTTGGGGACCTTGGAGTGTTCCCATTCTTGTGGTTGCGGTTCTTTTGAATCTGATTACGGTTCTGATTCTTGAAAGGTTTGCCAGTTGGCTTCAGAACCGCTCCTGCTCTCTTGTTTGAGACAAACAAGATTTCATCTTTTTGATCTTGCTTCCAGGATTCCTCCTCAATTCGGAGTCGAGTTATCAAACTTTCCAAAGAAATGCCACTCAAGAAAAATGGCTTGAGGTATGATTTAACGTCAAGCCTAAGATGAAGAAAAGAAATTTTTCAAGAGAGGAGAGAAGACTGGAGGAAGGATTTATCGTCCAGTTGGTGTGTCTTGCAAATGAGGAGAAGCTCTCCTTTTATAGGTTTTTTCCACTATAGAAGTGATTAGCCTATCCGATGTGGGACTTTTTCCAATTCACACACAAAGAGTCTATCCAATGTGGGACTTTTTCCAATTCACACACAAAGAGTTCCAACAGGAATCAAACAAAAATAGGTTGTAGAAATACACTTAGTTAATATAAGTACTGAAGTCCACAGCATGATAAGTACTTCAATGAGAACCTCATGTGTAATAGGTTGCAAAATCATCACGAATAACATATAAGTCAGTACTTTTTTATTATAATGCTACACCGGAAAACAATTAAACATTATCAAACACCTCACGAAACACTACATCCTTGGTGGATCGCATCAAATTCTTATCCTCATCCATAATTAACAACTTCAATCCCTTTCTTGATTTCACACGTGAAAGTGCAACATAAAGTTGTCCATGAGTGAACACGGGCTTAGGTAGATAAATGCCAACTTGTGAGAGTGATTCTCTGACTTTTGTTGATGGTCATCGCAAAACACACGGTAATAGGAAACTGTCTGCGCCTGAACTTAAAGGGAACTGTCTGCGTCATGCTTGTAGATGTACATTTTGTCTATGTGGGCTTGTATCTTGGTTCCCTAGTAAAAGGATATAGAATTGCAGGTTAGTTAACATGTATGATTCTGACAAATGTATATACACTAAATATGCAGCTGAACAATATATATAGTATACATAGTCATGATTAGGTGCATAGTCATGATTAGGTGAGCAATATCTAAATGTATAGGTGAACAATATATATAGTATCAAATAAATGCTTAGGTGCATAGTCGTGATTTACATAATATAGCTGTTTTTTATTTTTTCATACAGTTTTATATACAGAGAAATTATTTCAACCAAGTTGTTAAAATCAGTTTCATGTATGATTATGATGTATAACAGAAAGCTAATGATACCTCTTTATCTACCAAAACCAATTCGACAGAGACAGGTACGTTTGCACCATGTGCTGGATACACTCGCCATTTTCTGAGCACCCTAACAATGATGGCGGAGTTTTCATGGCCTGGATCTATGACAGATAGGGGTTCGATCCTTTTTTGAGGAACAACCGTCAGCTTGCTTGTTGGGGCCATTGGTTGCAGGGAAAATCACGAATGGCTCAGTGTTACAAAAAGGTCTTGCTGAGAATAATATCAGGTAACAGTATAATTGGCTCTATTTAGCTTGGTGTTACGATTGAGTTTTAATTCAAATAAATGTGGTTCCAAAAAATTAGGTACCTCATTATCATCTCTGATGTTTTCGGTCCAGCTGCAGCCGCAATCTAAATCAATTTCAGCCGTGGATGCTGTACAATTTTTTCACCTTTCATTACCAGCGGTTCAGATCGTTCCATTGTTAATTCGTTTTTATTTGAGAATTGAGTAGAATCAAACATGATTAGCTATTTTTGTGCATTGTAATTAGGAGTCCTTATCCAGTGCTGGTTATTTATTTGTATCAGGTTTCCATTTTCATGGATGGTTACTTATTAGCTGGGTATTACAATTGTGTTTAAATTCAAATAAATGTGGATCCAAAAAGTTAGCTACGTCGTTATGATTACTATTTTTTTTTCAGTTGCAGTCTTAATCTAAATCAATTATAGCCGTTGATGCTGTACTATTTTTTCATCTTTGATTAACAGCCGTTCTGCTGGGTTCCATTTTCAATTCGTTTTTAATTGAGAATTACAGCTAATCAAACATGATTAGCTAATTTTTGTGCATTGTAATTAGGAGTCCATATTGAGTGCTGGTTATTTCTGTTTGTATCAGAATTCCATATTGATGGCTGGTTACTTAATACCTTTAAAGTAATAAATGTTTAAAATTGAAATAAATATGGATCCAAAAAATTAACTAACTCATTATTATTTCCTTTTTTTTTGTTAAATTGCAGCCGCAATCTAAATCAATTTCAACTGTTGATGCTGTCTATTTTTTTTAACATTTCATTTACAGCCGTTAAGATCATTTCTTTTTTAAATCATTTTTTATTTTGGGTGAGGTGGCTGCCACGTATTATAAGGACTTAGGCAATTCTAAGCAAAATAAAAAAAAGTTAGCTAATTGTTTAAACAAAGTCAACATGGGGACATGGAAATATATTTGAAAAGCAAAAATAGGAAAATCAGATTATCAGACAATCATAATGCCATGGGATGCACAAAATTTGATGCTTAAAATGTGAGACCTTATGGTATGTTTGGGAGTTTGGAGGGGAGGGGTTGGGACTAATAGTGTAAATTTTTTAGTGATGAGAAGAAAAATTATCCCCCTAAACCCCCCCAAACCCCTCTCCTAGTTTATTTTTGGAGCCCCTCCAAAACCCTCCATATTTGGGGGGGTTTGGAGGGGCTCCAAAAATAAATTAGGAGAGGGGGTTTGGGGGGTTTAGGGGGATAATTTTTCTCCCAATTACTAAAGAATTTACACTATTAGTCTCAACCCCTCCCTTCCCCTCCCCTCCAAACTTCCAAACACACCCTTAGTGTCCATCAATGTTATTTAAATTAGCGGAGGTGAGAACACACAGAGAAAAGTCAAAACTAAAAATAAAACACCAAAAAGAACTTGCACTTGCTGAAACAAAATGGGTGATATTGAAGGTAGAATTGCTTTTAGTTGGTAATACACCAAAATACCATTTTAGAATATAACATTCCAGATTTCACTACTACAGCTATTAAACTCTCACCATGTGAAGCCAACGATAGCAATGATAGAAAAGAGTTAAATCAACAACTATTTTAAAATTGGTATTAAATAAAAAGGCATTTAGTGGCATACTTGTAAACGACCCACTTGGCTATTAGCAGAAACAAAAACAATGTGAATTGAATACATAATCACACACCAATACAAATCATGAGTTAAAAAAAACAAAAACACTCAGAATAGGAAAAAGACAATAACTTCATATTTTTCAGAGGAAAATGATATTAGTACATTCCATTGACAGATAAATATGACATAATGGAAACCTTGATACTAAGAAAATGGAGGAGTGGAGAACAAAAATGCAGTATGGAGACTTTGATCCTGTTCAGTACTGTGCTTCCGATCTTAGTGATTGGTATTATGCAGTTAGTAGGTGTTTTATCCTTGATTCTGTTTCTATCTTCAGGGCTTGAGATGTTCGATGTTGTTCGATCTTGAGATGTTCGATGTTGTTCGATCTTGAGATGTCCGATGTTGTTCGATCTTGAGATGTCCGATGTTGTTCCTGCAATAACACTCCGACGCTCAAGCTAGTATTTGAGTAAATGAGTATTTTGTTGGAAAAAGTGTTTACCATTTAATGAGCATTGAATGCTGTATTTATAGATTTTGAGTGGTGTTTGCTTTGGTCGATTTGGGACATCCGATCTTGCAGAGTGATCTTGGCCATTGATGAATGGACCCTGTTTTTATGTAATGGGCCTCTAAATAATTGGGCCTTGCAGGAGGTGTAAATAGCAGAAATTCTAATTACCATAACAGATCCTGTAACACCTCGATAAATTCTAACATGTAGAATCACCGAAATGCACGAAATGGCATACATCAGAGTAACTTCCTATTATTGAAATATTGAACACAACTAAAACTTTTGATAATACATATCAAACGGTTCTCTGAACCTCATAAACTTCCTGAAAATGCTTAAGTTTCAAAACTTAAGACTTGTACATAATCCTGGTGTTCAATACTCAAAATATAAAGTAGCGGAAACGATTTTACAACTTAAACAATGAAAGTCATACAATCGGTGATATAACTAAATCAAATACAAAGGGCTAAACAGGAAATCCAATTTCTCATAGTTCCATGAGTCACACCGGCTAACCGTGCTTTGTCGCCTTTGCTTTACCCTGTTTCTCTGTAAAAACCACAAATATGAAGGGTGATATAAACATTATCTCAGTGAGTCCTATCGAGACCCCTTACTAACTCTAACGGTTCATTATACTTTACTTTGAACTCGTGGCCCTAAAAAAGCAACCACGTGGAAATATATTAAGTTCCTGTAACCTTTATGCTCATGGCCCTCCTAAGCGACACATGAAGCATACAATATTTTGTTCCATGATTTTAGCATAACACCTCAGCCTACCTATTTTATAGGTACTTCTTTGGCCTTGGTGAACCCATCCCGCTATTTCTAGTGGGCGAAACCTCTTGAGTCTAGGTTTTGGGGCTGATGACTTCCCCTCCCCTAGTATGCTAATCCTCTAAGGGTCGTCACCCTTATCCTCTTGTATTTATTATACATTATATATACATGTACCCGCAATGGGCAGTCAGTGATTTCAGTCATGTACCGTCTATCCTTCCACGAGGGAAGGCATTTTACCGTGAATTAACATTTCTTGACTTATGTTCTCTCGCGTCCTCTAAGTACGATTTTCCGTTACGTTCATAACGCACAAGTTTTCTATCAAACATGTTCAATCCCATGATATCAGTATCTTTACATTGTTGGGAAACCTTGGGGAATGGATTAGAAGGGGATTGGAATCATTCAGAATGGACTAGAGGGTGTTTCGAAATAGGAATCCGAAGGTCACGCACGACCCGTGCGTATAGGCGCACGACCCGTGCGCATTTCGAAAATAAGAGGTGAAGTTCCAGAACCAGGCGCACGATCTGTGCGTCAAGGAACACGACCCGTGCGCAGTTAAAATATTTTTCGCGCACAGTCACAGATGGGGGCGCACGATCCGTGCGCAGAGGCACCCGATCCGTGCGTCTCCATCAGTTTCCAGAAAACTGTATTTTCAAAGGCATTTCCGTTCCGTTCCGATTCCAATTTCTGTTCCGATCGAGACCCAAACTTAACATACATTAAAACAGCATATCACAACAACACAATCAAGTCAATCCAGCACATTTCAAACAATCAAGCACATCCTTTATCGTTCAAAATCACAGTTTTTGGAAAACGGTTTTCAATTTATTTCCTGTCGAGACTAAAAATACACAACAATTGATTTTCGAAAATGTGGAGACTCAGAACACAAACACATTCCCTAAGCGAGTTATAGAACTCACCTTTTCTTGATGATGACAATAACACACTCAGAATTAGCAAGGCAATCACCGAGAACTCTACGAACGGTTCCGAATCCCCTCCAATATCCCCAACTCGAAAACCCAGCACTCTAATTTACTGAACTCAGAACCAAGCACCAAATTGCTTCTTAGGTTGCTCCAATGTGAAATGTAATGGCTGGAGTAGGTTCTAACACCCTCCCATTGAACATGCAAAGGACAACTTTCAGAATTTGGGGTCAAATGAACCTTGGTTGGTCTTTAATGGTGACTTTGTGGTGGAGGAAGATGTTGGCTGTAAAAGTGGTATTAGCAGAAAGAGGAGAAGAAATGGAAGTGAATGGTGAGGAAAAACTAGACATGCATTGACAGATTGGAGCTTGGCCTTGCTCCTCCTTCCTCCCTCACGTTTTCCACTCTCACTCTCAAGCTCTCTCTATCCTTTGAAGTTCTGTTTCCAACAATAAAAACAAGTGGGAGTGAGTGATGGTCAGCTGAGATGTTTTGGGTGAGGTGAAGGTAAGTGATTGGGGTGGTAAAGACCAAACTGTCCTTCACTTACTATGTATAAGGACCACTATGCCCCCCAGCAACTTATTCACTCCTTGACACTATGACATAATCTAATCTTTTTCTAACTTGGCTTAGATTTTAATTTATCAAACACCAACAATTTGTTATACCAAAGGCACTACCCCATAGTAAGTTAAATTACGCTTAGCCAATCAATTCCAAATTAAAATTCTGATGCTAAATTTTAAATTAGCTAATATCTCGCATTAACCTCTCTCTAAATTTAAATAAATTAAATTATGTATTTAGGGGATGTTACAATCACCCCAACTTTTAAAAAATTTGTCCTCAAAATTGACAAAACATACCTCAATCGAACAGATAGGGATATTTCACCCGCGTGTTCTCCTCTACTTCCCAAGTTGCTTTGTCGGGTGAAGCACCGTCCCAAAGCACCGTCCCAAAGCACCTTGACAATAGGAATTGATCTTGTCCGGAGCGTTTTCTCTCCACGTTCGATGATCCTGATTGGAGTAGACTGATAAGATAAATCCGGTCTGATGTCAATCGCTTCATAACTTAATGGTTGATTCGGATCATGAATATACTTCCTTAACTGCGATACATGAAACACATCATGTAATCTGGACAATTCTGGAGGTAATGCAATGCGATACGCTACCGGCCCAACTCGCTCGATAATCTGGAAGGGCCCGACATACCGAGGACTGAGCTTCTTCGCTCGCAAAGCGATACCGGTCCCGATGGTTGGAGAAAGTCTCAAAAAGACATGGTCTCCGTCTTTGAATTCTAACGGTCTTCTTCTCTTATCTGCATAACTCTTTTGTCGATTCTGCGCGGCTTTCATCCTTTCTCTTATCTGACGGATCTTCTCCGTAGTCTCACGGACCAAATCCGGTCCCAACAATCTCTGTTCACCTATATCCCACCAACACAATGGTGTTCTACACTTCCTTCCATACAATGCTTCATATGGAGCCATTTCGATACTAGAATGGTAACTGTTGTTGTATGAAAATTCCACCAATGGAAGATAATCCTCCCATCTGCCTCCACTATCGAGTACACAAGCCCTCAACATATCCTCCAATGTCTGAATTGTTCTCTCAGTCTGCCCATCTGTCTGTGGATGGTAAGCGGTGCTAACACACACAGTTGTTCCCAACGCCATGTTCAATGCTCTCCAAAATCGAGATGTGAACTTGGGATCTCGATCACAGATGATACTTGTAGGGATTCCATGCAACTTCACAATATTCTTGAGATACTCATCTGCTAACTTAGCAACCTTGTGATTCGAACGCACCGGAATAAAATGGGCGGACTTGGTCAGGCGATCCACCACTACCCAAATAGAATCATTTTCGGCTTGGGACCGTGGTAATCCCATGACAAAATCCATAGATATGCTTTCCCATTTCCATTCAGGTACATTCAATGGTTGCAATTGGCCACCTGGCTTCTGGTGCTCTATCTTAACCCTTTGACAAGTCAAGCATCGAGACACAAACTCTGCAATATCTACTTTCATACCCGGCCACCAATACAATTGCTTCAAATTTTGATACATCTTGGTAGACCCAGGATGTATTGAGAACTGACTCTTATGAGCCTCTTCTAAAATTTGCCTCTTCACATTCTCATCATTCGGCACACAGATTCTACCATCAAAACGAATTATGCCATCACCGTCTTCGGTGTAACTCGGCAATCTCTTCCGCGCTTGCAGCTCCACATCACCTTCTTGGGCTGAGCGAATTAGATTTCTCAAGGGATTCGAAATCCGAATGTGACTCAACACCAACCTGTTCCTTCTTGACTTAACTCTCAAGTTGAGGTCTCTAAACGATTCCAACAAAGACATCTCGTGCATCATCAACTCTGCAGTATGGATAGAATCGTTAACTCGCGAGTTTGACTGATTTGGTGCGAGTCTACCCGAGTTTACAACAATTGCGATTCTGCATGGATTTTGACTCGTTTTGGGTGTGTAAACTCGTAGACTCGTACGAGTGAACTCGCGAGTTTGACAACAATGATTCTGAACATGATTTTGAATCTTAATTCACTATTTGGACTAGCCCCTTTTTTTTATATCCATTATTATTCAAACTTATATACACTTTTTTAGGAAATAAATTCAGTTCACTTCATTTCATTAAAAATCAAGCGCTCAATACAATGAGCATCAAGGAACGACTAAGAGCAAACATTATTAATGGGCGTCTTAACAAGACATTGTGGGCAACGATATTAGATATCCTCCTAGCTAACTCTACACTAGAGTTTTGAGAAAAAAAGAACCAAGAGCACCTACGCTCATGTACAATGTCTCCAAATTCGACAGCACCCACCTTGTTATAATAAAAACCATCAACTACCAGTTTAGAATCCAACTCAAATATCATATAGCCCGAGTGGATTTCACAGAGTCCACTCTAGCGCCTTCAACAAGCCATGAGCCTCTCCAACACACATAGGGGTGTTCGTGGGTCGGTTTGGATCGGATTTGACCAAATCCGTTGCCCGAACCAATGATAATTATTCGGTTTGGGTTGGTTCGGATTTTACATTTTTTCCTCCAAAATCCGAACCAAACCGAACCACTGAACACCCCTACACACACCAAGCAGAGGTTGCAGCCACTGTGTCTTTTCCCCATAAACAAACCAAACTCATCCTTGAGGCACATTCAAATGCACACTTTGTTGTGTTTAGTCTAGAAAGTAGCATCAAAATTACACTTCACAAAACCCATGGGAGGCTTTGTCCAAGAAACTGTAGCACGAGGATTCGTATTACGGACCCGGTCGGCACCTTTTTCCTTCACCTCAACTCCTCAAGCCACTCTTGGAAGAGCTTGTACATATAAGAATAATAAGAATAATTACTACAGTACCTATCTAAATGGTGCTTGTTGCCATCATGTGCGATGTGTCGTTTCTTTGCAAGACAATAACTAGGAATGTGGAGCTCACTCAATCATAGGCATGTCACTCACTCAATCCATAGTAGAGTTAAAAATAAGAAGAAAAAATTCAAAGAGAAAATAGGAGAAAATACAAACCATATAATTATGTAATCTGAAATTATACTTGTTAGTCATTAGTCATACTCTTAAAATGTGTGATTTAGATTTACAAAACAGGATGCAGTCATGTTCTTGAAGAACATAAAATGATCCTCTCGTTCAATGACCGATAAGCCGGAACCTAAAGAACCAATAATTTAAGTAAATCACTACTTGTTTATTGCATAATAATTAAATTTCATAATTACAAAAGTTCTTTCCACCTTAGAATCGCTAAAGAAATATTTTGGGGTAAACTAAATTTGTAGTGGCCTATGGTGTGTGACAGGGTCTAAAGACCCCAAAAATAACTTATTCTATACTTAATCAATAATGATCAATATCAGTTGAATTTGTAGGCATCTTCAATCTTCAGATTCACCATAGCCATAAGGGTTTTTGCTAGCCCAATTCCATTGATCGCGACACATTGCATCGACACCAAATTTAGCTCTGCAATGAAAATAAATTTGTGAGGAAAAAATGAGGGGGAATTAATTCCAGAAAATTACCCAAGTTTATTGTTAAAAGTAAAATATTTCACAACATAATATTTGAATAAACGTGTATATCACGGTTAGGACATTCACATGGATCTTGGCAATGAACAAAGATTATAAATCCAAGCAAAAAATCAAAAAGGAGAACCTTAAGAAGAAGTGGACATTACAACATTATTCACTTGAAAGCAAATTTAACACTTACGTCCACTTAAGTTCTCTTTCTGCTTTCTCTGTTGATGCATAAACAACTTCAGCATCTCCCGGTCTCCTATCAGCCATTACAAGTTGAATTTTCTGAACAGTAAAAAAAGTGTAAAAATTAATTTCATCTGCTCAAGAATATCTTGATCCAAATATAATATAGATGAGTTGGTTTAAGATGTTTTTGGTTTCAGGAATTTAAACAACATAAACATAAAATCATTCACAAAAAAAAAGGTGTTTGTTTACTAATTTGGGCCCAAAGAGGCAAGCACCAAATTGCAAAATGATTAAATAAGTATCTGAGCATGTGAGCACCAAATGGCAATTATAGATAACCAAAAAATTGACAGCAATGAATAACAAAAGATACAACACTAGATAGAAATAGAATCATCATTTTGTTACCTTTCCTGAGGCCTCTTCAAAAGCTTTAACCATCTCCAAAACAGATGTTCCCATTCCAGTTCCCAAGTTATAAACCTCACAACCTAAAAAATTTAACCAAAATAACAAACATTTCATAAAAAAGAAAAATCCAAAAACTGATCAAGCAAATAAGCTGTCATTGGCTTATGGGAATCAAACATCAGTTCACAACTGAAGAATTGGAATGATACCTATTTTAGGATCATCTAGTTTGCGCAACGCAGCAATGTGCCCCTCTGCTAAATCAACTACATGAATGTAATCGCGAACTCCGGTGCCATCACTTGTTTTATAATCTGCTCCATAAACTGTCAATGCAGGGCGTCTACCAACTGCTACTTGCTGAACAAACGGCATGAGATTGTTGGGAATTCCACGAGGATCTTCACCAATGTAACCACTTGGATGTGCACCAACTGGATTGAAGTATCTCAACAGAATTATTTTCCATTCTGGTCCTGAACGGTAAATATCGCGACAAATTTCTTCAATGATAAGCTGGAAAAAAAAAATATATCATTAGACATCATTGGTAGATTCCAACACCAACATTAAACTAAACAATTTCCTAGTAATAGTAATACCTTGGTTCGTCCATATGGATTTGCTGCTGACAAAGGGAACTCTTCAGTACAAGGGACCTCCTTTGGCCAACCATAGACAGTGGCCGAAGAAGAGAACACAAGCTAAAATCATTCAACAAACACAATTGTGTTAAAAAAACAGAACTGCAGCACCAAATTGAGACTGAACACTATGAACAAATGGAAGAAAATGAAGTTACCTTAGTGCATCCATGAGCAGCCATGACTTCAAGTAGAACAATTGTGCCAATCAAGTTGTTGTCATAGTAGAGTAGCGGTTTTTGCACACTTTCACCCACAGCTTTCAATCCAGCAAAATGTATTACAGCATCAAACCTGGAGGAAAAAAATACATAAATAAGATGAATATTGGCATCTAGTAAGTAAAACTATAGGAGAACTTCAAGCACCGACAAATATGCAGTCTTTTTGCAAAAAATTACAGAAGTTTCTGCATAATTCTTACTTTGTTGAAGAAAAAATTTTCTCGAGTGCGTCTCTGTCCCGGAGATCAATCTGCAATGTAAAAAAGTAAAATGAAAAAAAAAGGTCAAACAGCACTACAATAAAATAATTTTACTATTTTCAGTTACACAAGGTAACAAATTGAAAAAATTATTATGTAAAAATAATAGGATTACACTAATATTGAATGGAGGCTTATTATTCTGTCAGGTCAGTCCATTATTATAATAGCATTTAAAATAACTGTCGAATGTAAAACTACTTTACAGTACCTACATTGCATCTCCATTAAACTCATTAACTCAACTATGTAAGGTGTTGGTACTTATTTTTTTGGACAATTGCTAGCTATCTATATAGTGTCCCAATTAATCTCCACTTGTGCTTAGGAACAAATTTCGCAGTGACTAATACCAAGTTTGTCTACCGGGAATCAAATCAAAGAGCACCGAGTCAACCTCATGTCCCAAGATAGCTTATTCCACTTAAAGTGCAGTACTCAATAATTGTATAGTGATGCTAGAATCTTAGAACATGAAGCTTATTTTTTTACACTACCTTTTTCACAACATAAGGAAAAAAGAGAGATAAATTGTTTTTTCTCCTTAAGGGCGTATTGTTGAAGAACTAAATGAATCACCACTTTAGTCCAAAATAATCCTTGAAATTGAAAATTTTCAATAGAAACTAAATCAATCGATCCAAAGACTTATTTAATTGAGAATTTTCAATTACAGAAATTATTTTGCAATATAATAATTTCATGGACTAAATTAATAACACCTACCAACATTTGTTGAGCTCCTAAAAAACAATTGGTGTGAATGAAACATTTGAAACCCAAAACAGGCAATATTAAATCACCTACAACTAAGTATCAACTCTTGATTATAAATCAAAATTAGACAACACAACACCCACATCATAGAAGGAAAAAAAGCAAGATCGGATCTAATAGCAGAATAAACTAAAGGCACGTAATAATAACATCAAAAAGTAAGCCATGTACTTCTTGGGCCAATTATGAAACAGACTGAGCTCCCAATTATTGTGAAACATAAACATAATTCGAAGTTCGAACCTCCCATGCCACCGTCTGAATAATTAAAGCACAAAACTTTTTCGCTTACCTTGGTCGGGCCCACCACAATTTCCATGGTGGAAAGAACCCACAAAAATAAAAAATAACAAAATACATATTAATCATCAAATCCGAATATTCCATACCAAAGCAAAGCACCGTAAATAAATAAATTAGCACAATTGTTAAAATCCAAAATTATAAGAAAAGTACAACCAATTCAATATTTTAAAAAAATAATTAATAATAATAAAAAAGAAAACATTTGAGCAACCAGAGAGAATGCGCTTCGCACCTTATGAAATGAAAGGTTATCAGCAAATTTTCCGGCGAGTTCTTTGACTCTGTAAACGGCGGTTTCAGAAGAATTGTCGAGGTTGTCAACGATAACGGCCTTGTAACCGCCGAGCAGAAGCTGAAGGACGGTATGGCTACCGATGTAACCGGCTCCGCCGGTAACCAGAACGGTTTGCGTTGGCATGATTGAAGCGTTTTCACGAGAAAGAAAGAAAAGCGAGGAAAATTATAACGATGGCTTTGAAATTGTAACAGAAACAGAGAAAAGGGTGGAGGTGTGTTTTACTTTTATAGGTGTCAGTGTAAAAGCGAGAGTTTGTTACGCGCTACGACGTTTTCGGAGAAAGCGAGAATTTTGTGACACGTTCTTAAAGTCATATATATTACTTCTACTTCTACTTATACTTTGCTTTCTTTTGTTTTCATTACCGAAATTTCATGTGTTTCTTTTTCTGATTATTTTATTTATTTATTTATGGTTGATTGCTCCAGATCATTCACGTGGATTTCCAGTGAGTCTATTCTTGATTTCGTCTTTGCATTTCCTTAATCTTTCCACAGCAGTCACTGGAATTTCTATTTTCTAATGAGTCTCTCTTTTAATGTGTGAATGAATCATTGGTTCTTTCTTTTGGGGCAATTTTTTATCAATGATTGGTTCATTAAAAACAGGTTAATGACAGTTACACTCTCTAGGTGGAGTTTTTGTTTGTTAGTTGAGTGGTTGTTGTTGTAACATTATAAAATTTAAGGGCATAAGCTGTTTTAATTTCATTAGTTAGTTGTATTGTTACTACTTTGGTGACATTATTCTTTAATTTGAAATGTTCTTTTTTTTGGTAGGATTTGAATTATTCTTCCAAACATGATCCTTAAAGATGGAATAAATGATTCATGCCATTTAAAGTTAGGGTACGATTCTTTTTTTCTTTTTTTAAGGAAACGATCGGTTTTTCTTGACACTAAGAAGAATCTTCTTGTTTTTTCCACGGAAGAATATTGTCTGTTAAATGACATTGGTAATAAAAAAACGGAATTATTATTATTATTTTGAACAAAAAAATAAATCTTGTTGTAAAAAAACATTAATAACTTTGTTCCCCGATTTAATGCATAATACAATGCATTCTTTAGAAAATGGTGCCTAAAGTTTAGATCTCTTACGAAACTTTAAGTTTTCACATTAACACGTACGCAATCTATCACACGAAGAAAACCTACGTCGTTTATGCCACGTGAACTGTGCCTTTTGTCGCCTAAACTTAGTTGTTTGTCGTCCTTTGGTCGCCATCACCGTTGAGCCCATTTTCGTCTATGCAAAATAGGGTTCCCATTTTCTCATTATAGTCTTTTTTTTTTGCATTTCCCCCTCCTTATTCCTTGGTTTCGTATTCCTTGGAGCTGAAGCTACTCCTTTTAGTTTAATTACTTAGATTCATTTAACGTGTACGAAACCTCTAACTCAAATAGAACCTATGTCATTTATGTCATGTGAACTGATCATCTTGTCACCTAAACTTTGTTGTTTGTCGTCCTTCGCTCGCCACCACCATTGAGCCCATTTTCGTTTGCACAAAATAGGGTCCCTTTTTCTCATTATAGTTTTTCCTTTTCTTTTTCCCTCCTTAGCTTTGGTATTCCTTGGAGTGAAGCTACTTCTTTTAGTTTAATTACTTAGGTTCATTTAGATAGTCTTAATGTTATTAGACTTCTTCCTCAAGTAATCTTACATTGACATAGTCTAGTTTTTGCACCTCTTATTATGCTCAATGTTTTGGGAGTAAAGATTCTCTCCATTAATTATGTTTTCCATTACTTCTAATACTATAGTTTTGAGAAAATAAAAATAATAATATAGCATTAAATGGGGTGCAAGTATTTTTTTATACACCTAAAACACCCTAAAACTATAGTAAGAAAAGTAATTGAGAGAATAAATGGAGAGGAAATAAAGAGAATCCACACACATGTTATGGTGTTTTAATCTTTGTTTGTAATGTTATTTGCACCTAGAATATGGTGTTTTAATTCTTGTTGTTTGGTTTCACGGTGTTGGAAACGTTCCCATTGTTAATTGTTTCATCCTTCGTATTAGGGGCTAATGTTACTCTTCTAGTCCTATATGCGGGGAGTTAGTTTCCTCTCAAGTACTTGTTTGTGTAAGTAGGAGAGAAAGTGACACATACAATAAAATAATAAATGATATAATCTTTTTGTATGTGTCCCTCCTACTTGACACAACAAGTATTTGAGATGATTCTAACTCGCAAGAGAAATCATATAAATTCTCGTTTTTTCTCGATAGGGGTGCTCCAACCCAATACAAGAGAGTCTATTAGACTCTGTTTACACAAACCAATGGGTTATTCCACCACTAGGATACCGTCATACTACAATTCCTTCCCAATCCTCCAGCAAATCAACTCCAAGAAATATGTTTGATATTGTTGATAACAAAGTCATAATTAGATCCCTTCTCTTGGAAGACACCTCAATTCATTTCCGTGCAATTTTGCGACGGATTAGAAAACTGTCGCAATTTTGCGACGGAGATCCCGTGGGAAAGCCGTCGCAAACCATCAAATTTGATTTATCCAATCTTTAAACCCTCGTATCCTCATTTCAACCCAATCTCTCTTAGTCGCGTTCTCTTTCTCATCTTTCACTCTCCGCCTTCGCCTCCCTCTCTTTCTCATCTTTCACTCTCCGCCTCCACCAGCCTCCGCCCCTCCGTTACTCAGCCTGTCCTTCGCAGCTCACTACCACCATTTCGTCTCCCCCTTATTTCAACCGAATCTCTCTCAGTCGCGTTCTCTCTTTCTCATCTTTCACTCTCCGCCTTCGCCTCCCTCTCTTTCTTATCTTTCACTCTCCGCCTCCACCAGCCTCCGCCCCCGCCGTTACTCAGCCTGTCCTTCGCAGCTCACCACCACCATTTCGTCTCCCCCTCTTCAACCGCAGTTCATCTCCACCACTGAAATGCAGAATCGCTCCTCCCCACCGCCAATCTGAACCATAACCAAAAAATGGCTTCTTCTTCTTCCTCAAGGGTACGTTTTCTTCTTCTATTATACTTTGATTCTACACAAAACCCCTAATTTTTGATTAACTGAAACCCTAACCCCCTATTCCTAATTTGTCAGCTTCAATCCAAACCCTAAGCCTCCTTTGTTCCTATATCAAGCTTGGAAGAAGCATTCGGTGAGTGTTCCTCTACTTTGAAGCTTCTAGGTAAACATTATTGCATTTGATTTCTGATTTTTAATTTCTGAAACTTTTTTTTTGATGATATTTAATTTCTGAAACTTCAACTTTCCCTATATGAAAAAATAAATAAATTACGATAGGTATAACATAGAGGCTCTGTCTTTTGTTTATTTATTATTGACAATAACATGGATTGCTGAATCGATTTTCTGTGTCAAACTTGAGTTTTGCAACTGGTGTAAGAATACCTGCTGGATCTGGTACACGTGCTTGTGTTGGGCAGAAATTTGTTATCCAAGTTGTTGCCACATTGTTGGTATCATCCTGCTGTAGAGAACATGGATGGAGCCTACCCTAAACTCTCCACAAGACAGAAAAAGTGGTTGGAGTTGAGAGCCAAGATGGTAAAGGATGAAATATATCATGATTATAACTTCAGTTAGTTTATTTATTTGAAGAAAACTTAAGCTCCTTGCTTTGTTTCCTTGGCAGGAAGAAGCAAAAAAGCGTAATCAAATTTAAATAGCTGCTGAAAAGAAAAGGATGGAAGCTCCAACTGAGTCTAGGGGTATTTCTAAGCAGAAGTGGCTTGAGGATTGGAAGAAAAAGATTGGAAAACTTCTCGATGCAAATGGATTGGAGATGACAAAATCATATATGCTTGACACACAAGAGGCGGCTGAATAGAAATACAAGAAATGGGAGAAAGATCCTGCTCCATTCGGCTGGGATGGTATGTTTTTATATTTGTTCAAGGAATGTTCTTGCACAATCAGTACAGTTACCTGTCTGTCAGTGGCTGCCATGATTAGTTAGTGTCTTGCATATGTGTAATTTTATAGATAATAAAATATAGTTGTAATTATTCTCTGTGTCAGTCTCAGTTGAGTTCCCAAAAATATCAAGATTTTCAGACTCCTGTGGAGTTTGCAAGCTTGCGCAACAACCAGGGCCTTTCCTCCTTAGGTGGAGCAGACTAAATGAATCAAACAGTATCACAATTTATTAACGAAGAATATGATATATTTTCCTTTATGAGAGATTCTTGGATTAACTATAGATGTTGCACCAATGTTTGCTATTGTAGAGAATCGCACAAATGACCTGTTGCTAAAATACTGATGAAGAAGTGCTTATATGCAGAAAAACCCCTCAATATTTTTTCACTATTGAGGGGTTTTGTGAAGGAGAAGAACATACTGTGAAGAGAAAGATGTTGACTCTATCAATGACCGTAATGAGCATTTCAACAAGAAGATTGAACGAGCCTTTGGCAAATACACACTGGAGATTAAAAATAATCTTGAGCGAGGAACTGCGTTGCCTGACTGAGGCACATGCTTATACTCTGGTGTGTTGTTTTGTCTTCTTTTTCTGATACTGAGCAGTTCTAAATGGTGGATTGCATCTTTTGGAGTCTTTTTTATAAGATGTAATATTACAGCTGAATATTTTGCAATGCTCATATATATAGCATTGTGGAGTCATTTGTAAGTTCAAATACTATTTCAGGGAGATATTCATCCTCTCTTTTTGTCTTATACACTTCTCAGTATTCTGGAATTGTGATTCATGATCATTTGCTCATAATTTCTTTTTTGTAATTTTGCTCCAGAGATGGAAAGCTTGTGCCTATTCAAATGGTTGAAGAGTTGGATAAGGGAAAGCATGAAGGCACGTATAAAAGAGGATTTAGGTATTTATATAACCTTAGTTTGATAGGATTTGTTTTCTGATTTTGGTTTCTGCTTTATAATTTGAATTATGGATTACCATTCATCTACTAACCGGAATGGTCATTTTATAATTGTGTGGCAAAATGGTTGAAGAAGAGGTTGATTTTCTTTTGTTTCCTAAATTCTTATATGTGGCAAAAAATTTTAAGATAGAAATGGATCATTTGTTGGGTCTTACATTACATTGTGTTTCTAATTTTGTTGAAAGTTTGTATTTCTTTTTTGTTGTAGACAAATGGGATGCAGTAATTCCATGGATGTTGGCTTCTCTTATGCCATTTATTTTGGGGAGTCAAACATGTCAAGTAACGTTGTTCCTTTTCTTTGAAATGTATTTGCCCCTCTTGACTTGTGAGTGTCCTTCATCTTCCATGACCTCTTATTTTTTGTAATTGACGGATTGTGGAATATTCTTTTATGAGTATCCATCCTCTGCCCCTGACACCAACAAAGGCACCCTTTCACATACTCACGGTTATTGCTTTGTTTGCTGGATTTTAGTGGGCAACCGGAGGGAGAGTTCATGTGCCGGCGAGGGCTCGGAGTTGCTGCGCACACATGGGAGTAGCTCGCTTGCAGCGGCGACGTTGTTCAAGTGGGTGTCACACTCATACTTTATTTGTTTTTTCTTCTTTACTTGCCTTCCTAAATACTGATTGCTGAATACTTTATTTGTGTTGTTTGCTCTCCATTTACATGATTGCAGATAAGATCTTTATTTGTGTTTTAGAGATAGGGATTTTACTGATTTTATTATACTGATTTAGGAATTTTGACCTTTTGCTTTTCTTTTCATTGTATTATGCCACAATGCTCAGATTTAGAAACTGGTCTTCTACTATTTCCATCTTCTTTCAAATTGAATTTCTTTTTCAGTTTAGTTTGATTTAAGACTTTCAGACCTTTCAAATTGCAATTTGACTGACTTTGTTTATTCATTACTTAATGTCTGATAGTATTTATGTCTGATAGTATTTATTCATTCAATTTCATAAGTTGTATTTCTAAATGATCTACTTGGTGAATGAAGAAACAACACATTAAAGCTTTATAAGACAATTTAATGCACCAAAATGAATCAGTATACCAAGATTGAACCGTGTACTTTTTGGTTTGATAATTTCCTATGCTCTTGCAGGTCACTTGTTTCTCGTTTGGAAGAAGTTAATCCTAGAAAAATGAAACATGAAGAAAAGCTAGCTTTTTGGATTAATGTGCACAATTCCTTGGCAATGCATGTACAGTTTGTAAATCTTATCATGCATGGTATTTCTCAAAATTCACAAAACCATTCCTAACATTTTGTTGTCTGTCCTCTACAGGCCTTATTGGTTTATGGAATTTCAGCAAACAATGTCAAAAGAATGTCTACGGTACTTAAGGTAAGTTGGGTACTTATAAAGTTTCAAGAAACTTGTACTAAGATTGTATATTTCATTTTACATAGCAAAATACTAGTTTAGCAGAGATCAAATCATGTTGTCCATCCATGTTGCTTTCTTAATGCACCCTTTTTTTTCCTTCCAGTGGCTGCGGCTGTGGTTTCCTTCAAAGACAAAACCAAAGTTTAGAGATGCCAGAAAAGGATAAGCTCTTCTCCGTCCAGAACCTTCAGCATTATTTGCTCTTAGCTCAGGAAGCCTTTCTGATCCTGCGGTAGACTTCTGGTCTTTCAGTACTTATTGTGTATTTGTCTACGTAGAAGGACATGTATTCGGCAAGAAAGAAAACAGAATCACACCAAGTTAAAACACTGGCTAGTATAATGATTTAATGTTGAATCTGATTCTTGAATTTATATATAATTACATCTTTCTTAGGTTGAGGTTATAAACAATAACAAATACAACTTAGTACTTGACATATAATGTAAGTTGCTAAGGCCCCTGTCATAAAGAAATCCCCTTATTTGGTAGCTTACCTTTCACAGAATCTCAGCTGGGGTTGGTTGTAAATTTATCGGGTACGTTTGTACACATCAAATAGAGTCTTGGAGGAGCTACAATCTGCAAAAGAAGAATACATTCAGTCTACCATCACAATAACCAAGGAACATAAAATGATTCTCCCGAAGATAGTTGATTCCTTTGCGAAAAATTCAGGTCTTGGAGTATCTGATTTGATGTGGATGTTGTATCTATTTTATAATCAACAATTTGGTGAATTGAACCAAATTTCTTGTATTGTGTTTAAGCATTATTTTAGATGTATGATTTCACTATTAATCTAATATGTATAGATATTTACTATTAAGCAAATATGTATAGATATCATGATTAAGCAATATTTGATTTAATTTTTTTTTTAATTTTTTTTATTATTTGCGACGGATTTGCGACGGACATTTCCGTCGGAAATAGTTTGCGACGAATTTGCGACGGACATTTTCGTCGCAAAAAGTTTGCGACGAGCGTTTTTGCGACGGAATTTTGTCCGTCGCAAATTCCGTCAGAAATGCTCGTTTGCGACGGATTTTTCCGTCGCAAATCAGCAAATTTCTTGTAGTGGTTTAACTGTTGAGTTGGCAGGACACATCATTTGCTGGAATCAACATGATAAGGAAATTGCATTGAATAAACATGATAGGGAAGCATTGATGGAATTTGGGAATGATGCTGATGAACGAGAATGGAATTTGGGAATGAACCTGATAGGGAAGCATTTATAGGGCTTTTGACTTTCAACCAGATTTTTTTTTTATTTTTTAATAGAATATAAAAATCATAATTTAATCCACGTGTCATGCCAACTCAGCAGTCAAACAGTCAATTATAAAAGACTATTTAATGGTGTTAGTAACAAAACGTTAAAAAGGGCAATGGTGCAACATTTTTAAAACTCAAGGGACTTAATCGTTACAAAAAAAAAGTTAAGGGACCTATTCGTTATCTGAAAATAAGTTAAGAGACCTCGGGAGATATTTTGCCTTCAAAATTATCATTACACATCGGACAACATGAATCTAGTAAAATTACGAATGCTTTTTTTTTTTGATAATCAATGTTAGTGAGGGTGGGGGAATGTTAGTTTCCGGGGTTTGAACCCGGGACCTCCTTCTTACACTCTTTTGGTGCACTCTTTCGATATCCCTTAGCTCGCCAACTGGGCTACCTACTTGGGATGTAAAATTACGGATGCTGATTCCTGCAGTAGTGTATCTCTATCTCTCTCCTCTTTAAATTTTTTATTTATTTTTAAGACAAAATAATCAAGGGCCATGATAGCAAGTTGAGTCCATCTGATAGCTCTTGTTTAGCTGACTGCAGTGATTGCAGTGGATCAAGGTCCTAAAATTACTCATTTAAAAATTAAGTTATCTCTAGTGGGGAGCCTCCCAATCAACAAACACTGCCCAAAAATACACACTTTGGATGGTCATTGTGATTTCCATAGACCTTTCAAATCGACCCGAAGCTCCTCTCCAAGATTACTTTTCTGCACTCCAAACAACAAAAAAGCATGACAAGATTTTACAGAGAAAGTGTTCTCTTTGTTACCTATCCACCTCCACCCATCCTTGACACTCTTGCACAAATTAATTTCATGCAAAATCTGCTCAAGAGTCTCTGCATCAGCCGCTTCTTCTTCATCAAGCGCCTGGACCCAAGTCAAGTTCCAACACCATCGACCATCCTCCCACACACACGTCACCAATAACCCCATTATGATTGGATGAGGCTGAATATAAGTTGGAAAACACCACAGCCATTGCTTCATTTCCCAACCATTTTTGATTCCATAAGCTAATATGTTTCCCATTCCCAACAACATAATTCATTGATGCCATAAAGAACTCCGCTCTATATTAAAATCATCACCCAAAGTAATTAGATCCCTCCACCAAATAGAATCCGACTTTCCCCAAACTCTACTCAACCTACCAATATGCTTGGCTCTTATATCACCATAACGATGCAAAAGTATAGGTCTCCAAATAGCGTTTACATCTACTAGACATCTCCATTTCTACTTAGCAAGTAAAAAATATTGAAAACTTCTAAATTTTTGATACCCAATCCCCCCTCTTTCTTAGATTTACAAACAAAATCTCAAACAACCCAACAAATCTTCTTGCCATCACTGTGACCACCCCATGAAAATTTCCTTTGTATTTTTATCAGTTCATTAAGTATCACTTTCAATGCCGTATAAAAAGATAAGAAATATAAAAGGAAATTAGTCACGCGTGCTGGTCCATAAGCAAATAAGAAGGTCAAATTGCTTCTTTTGAGCTAATAAAACATGACCCTCAATTTGAGTGAAATTAGAGATTCTAGAAATACCACAATTGGAAAGCATAGATTTAGAATCAAAATTTGTGTTGTTTAATCAAAGTTGTTGGGATTAAACGTCCAAGTTTACAGGCAATCACCCAACCATTGATGCTATTAAGAAGGAAAACGAATAATTAGATTATTAAAACATAGTCTAACTAATAAAATCCTATTATAAGGGAAAACATATTTGGTCTATTGGAGTGTAATACTACCTTTTTTTATAGGCAAATGTTAGGCTATGTTTGGTAAAAAATAAATGCTAGCGGATAAACTAGCGGAGAAGGTAGTTTATAGTGGATGAACTTATAGCGGATATATATTTTTTTTGATAAGTTGATAGCGGATAAACTAGTTTATTGAATTTAAAGTGTTTGATAAAATTAACGTTTGAGCTATATGGTGAAAAAACGTTATAAGCTGGTCGGTCATACCAAATACCAACAATAAAGTTATCTGCTATAAGTTATATGTCATAAGTTTATTCGCTATGAGCATACTGCATTTTTGCACTTCTCCCATATTTGCAGACTTCAACCAGTTGGCGTTTGAGTTCAATGAAGCGTTGGCAAAAGCCTAAAGAGGCGCTTACGTAAACCACACTTGAGCAAACCAAACCAAATTGACAATCACCTATTTTAATAATTCAATTGAAATAATTAGTATTTTTTTTGGGGTAGAATTGAAATAACTAATATTAGAATGTGCTTTTGTATGTTGAAGAAAGTCACACGCGATGGTTTCTTGAATGATCAGGAATTGCTAATAAAATTGTATATATGGCGTGTTGTCACAATCTCATTTTGAACCTTTTTTCGAGTCAAGAAAAAAATCCCATCCTGAACAACAAAGTTAAAAAATTTCAATGCCACACAGAGTAGATACTTTTTAAATACTAACAAAGGAAAATCTGTTTATATATTGACTTTTAGTTTTTTTAGGGAATATACTTTAAGTTTATTATCCTGAAATCTGTAACCTCTTTAATTTTTTTAGAAATTATGATTGTTATTGTTTTTTCCTTTAAATTTATTTTTCAAATTAACTGAGCATCTTTTATAGTTTACATACTTTTGGACATATATATTTTATACTTTACACAGCTTTCTAAACTGATATATAAATTCAAAATTATTCATATAATACAATAACTTTTATTAATTATATATAATCTCAATTTTTTATCTATTTTGTTGTGAAGAAGAATGAGAGATAGTTTCTAGCAAAACAAAAGGTTTTTGCCAAAAAAAAAAGGTTTTTTTTTTATAGTTTCTTTGAAATCTTTTAATTTGTGCATGTGCTGTTTTCAGTTAATTTTAATTTGTTTATATAATATAATAATATAATCGCTCTTTAATTAACATTTAATCAACGTCGTCCAGGTTTGACCACAGATATTGACTTCGTAAGCTTCATTAACCATCAAAGTCAACCAAGCTCTCATGCTCAAATTCAAATAAAAGAAGAACAAATGAACAATGTACCCAAAAAAAAGAACAAATGAACAATCTTACGAAAAAAGAAAAATGAAATAAGAACATTGATCCTCTCACCGCCCACCCTTTAGTGATTTTGTATTCATTATAATATTTGTCATTTTTTTTGTTACAATGTCATTGGTGCGTAGTTTTCATCGGCTTTACCGGTGATTAATCTACGCCGGGGAACCTGGCTTTGCCGATGACTAATCTACACCGGGGAACCTGGCTGGCCAGGAGTTTCCGACTTTGCCGGCCCGTGTGGTTCTCCCCTCCCAACAGAGTTTTTGTCACACCCAAGATTCGAACGTGAAACCTTAGGGATGGGATCCAAGTCCAGTTACCACTTGGATCAACCCTTATTGGTATATTTATGTCATTTAATAAAAAGCAAAGCCAATTAATTTCATTAATAATATTTATGTCATTATATAATATCACAAATATTAGCTAGTTAAAAGTTACTGTAAAAAAAATCAGCTAGTTAAAAGTAGAACCACTCGAGGCAATGCATGAAATCGCTCTATTTCCTTGCCTACTATATAAGAAACTCAACACAAGAATTTGTCAATAGAAAAGTTAAATGGTGTCAAAATAGAGTATTAATAGTACACCAAAAAAATTATAGTATACGATCATGACCATGAGCACAATTGGCACTTGTTTCTTATGTGCCTATGTTGTGTGGAGTGTTGGAGAGCATGAATTTATAGGAGATAATTCATAGGTGCATGTAGATAACATATGGCTTACGTGAATAATGTTTCGGTATCTTAAGAGAGAGGTAAAGTATATCTACCATCTATATAAGAAAACAATAAAAAATTTAGTAATTTATAGTCAGCCCATTCTTTTCTTATATAGATAGTATAAGTAAGAGAAAATGTTAAAAAAGTAAATTGAGAAAGAGTTAACGTATATCTACTATCTAAATAAGAAAACAATGGACAGTTTAGTAACTTATATATATAGTAGAAATGAGTAGAACGAGAAAGAGAATGTCATTTTGGCTATAATGTGCTGGAGACTGGAGTATATAGGATGGTAGAAACGCAAAAATATGGGATAATAAGGTTGAGTCAACTAGCTGCATTGTGCGAAGAGGCATGACTTATTATGAAGATTGGTGCAATGCTCAACTCAACATGTTAGAATACTGCTACAACAAATAGGTCGCGACTATGGAGACTCTCGATGGACCAAACAAGTGGAGGGGAGACTAAATTGCAATGTTGATGCTTCATTCTCTTCGCATCTAAACTGAGTTGGAGTTGGAATGTGTACTAGAGACGATTAAAGGTGTTTTATCATTACAAAGACAAAGTTCTTCTCATGAAGCTCTTGGCTTACTTACGGCTATCGATTGGGTTCTTGATCTCCAACTAGAAAATTTAGACTTTGAGATTGATGCAAAAGTGGTAGTAGATAACCTAAAAAGATCAATGAAGATGTCTCAAATTTTGGTGTCATTATACTTGATTGTAGCAGGCGCATGTTATTTTCCTTTTCACAAAACTCTCATATTGATTTTATTAGGAGGCAAGTAAATATGGTTGTTTATGCTTTGGTAAGGGAGGCCAGATCTCTAGCTAGATGTCTAGATCCCATGTCTTCAGTGATATTCCGACATGTATTTATCACTTATTTATTAATAAAATGACTTAGCCTCGTTTTTGTAAAAAAAAAAAATCTTTTAAATGACATATCACTTGACCCTCAAAATATAAGTCCAACTTAGGCTCAAATTACTTTTATAATGATAGTGCTAATGGGACATCCTCCTCAGGCATGTTAACCTTCTATGTTAACCTTCAACACACACGCTAATGCAAATATTTAAAAATAATTAAAAAGATACGCTAAAATTTTAATAAAGACAATAGCAATTAAAACTTACAATTACACCAATAGAATAATGCTTTTTTTTGACAAAAATAGAATAATGATTTGATAACAGCTATGAAAGGAAATTTAACATGATGGTAGAGTTTCAAGTACTACCCTCGCACCCTGTCAAAAAAGAGACAACCTGACAAACGATTTTTCCATCCTAGTGTTTTGGAGAGTCATGAAAAAAACCACTTCAGAGAGAGAGAGAATCTCAAATTTTAGTGTGTAAATTACCTAATGAGAAAATAGTTTTCTCACTTATCATTGTGGACCCTTCAATATAGAAATAAAAGTGAATAATATATCAACAATTCAATGAATACATTCTATAACAATTGATTAATGTTAATTGACACGATGTAAAAGAGTAATTTAACAATATGTTCCTGGACAAAACAGTACCAAGATGACTAACAGACTTTTACACATGCTGTTTATCTACTTTTGACTTTGTGAGCAATGAGGACAGTTTTTAGTGGCGACAAGTATTTGCAATAGATGCTACACACTTCCATATTCATGATCATATACAACGCAGACGTGATGGTGATTGTTTTAAGGTACCAAAGTTTCAAAATTTGGCTGCTAAAAGGCAGGGGTGAGTGGAAGCTGCTCTGTTGCTCAGTCATGAACAGATCACTGAGCAGGGAAGTGAGGCTTCAAGCCTTCAAATAATGATGCATTTGTACGAACCAGATGCATCCATAAAGCTTTAAATTTCGTCAGAAGGCACGGGCTGCGAACTAAGAAGTCTTTCTGCCTCATCATTGGCTTCTGCTTGCATTTTCCATCTCTGCATAGAGATGTAAAGGAGGACATTTTCTATTACCACACAATGCAAAGGCCTACGAAGTTATATGGATTAAATTGTTGCTATAAAATTAAAAGTCCTGGTAAAGAGTAAAGACAAGCCCAGAGTTAAGCTGAACTAGACTGTCCCTTTAAAATTACATTAAAGGGGAAAAAGATTCATCTACCATAGAAGGTTAACATGCCTGAGGAGAAACCGCAATCATGTAACCAGGTGCATCAAGGAGGGATGTCTTAATTTCTTAGATAAATATTCAGATCAAAAGAGAAATCTAGAAGTAGAAATGGTATAATAGTTGGCTTTCCGCTTGGTGGTCTAAGAAATTTATTATAATTTTGGGAGGAATTATTTTGAAAGATTAGGTGAAAAAAATAATTGGTCATGTTCATAACTAGATAATAAGCTTGCATTTTAGGAGAACATACCTCCTCCAAATTTTCAAGCTCCATGATTTGCTCTATTTGTTCTGTGATACTATCCTGCAAAACAAGGACACCCTCAGGCCTTAGCTAAGTTATTAAACTTCTATATACAAAAATCATTCACCCAAAAGAAATTTATGATGAAGTGGTTTACCACATTACTAGCTGTTTCAGCAGCAAGAACATCAGTTTCCATCTCCACTTCAATTTCAATCATTGAGGAAACCTGACCAAAGAGCACTATCAACATGCATTTGTTGTGGAAGCAGACAGAAATAGGAAGAGAAAGGATTCCCAGTTCACACATTTTTAAGGAAAACATACCCTAGCATAGCTGGCAATCAATTCAATTCGTACCCGAAGGGAGTTTTGCAAGCTCTCTCGGACCCTTTTGACTTTACTTATCCGGGTCCTAGATATAAATAAAATGATAAACGGCATGATCAGACTAGACCAAAGTAAGAGGAGTGAAGACAAATAACAACCTGAGGATATCAACATAAATGATTGTTGGAGAAAAAACGATTATTTCATCAATTAAACAAGAAACAGAGACGTATGATGTTATATAGCGAGTCACCGATAAGAAGGTTCTCCAACAGCTGAAATTTTATTCTCAAGTTGACACATTCGAGCTAACATCCAAACCTACAAAAAAAGTAAATCAAATTTTATGACTCGAGCTACAGGTATATTTCAGCAGAAGGAAAGGGAAGCAACAATTATCTTAAAAAATTATCTTTCATATGATCTTACTCTGTCATCCTGGGAAATGAGATATAAAACCAATAAATTTTGCTCAAATAATTTCCAAAGGATACTAGTGACATTTTATAGTATTTTCTATCAGCAACTAACAAGGTTAATTTATTTTGTCAAAAAAAAAACAAGGTTAACTTATAAAATTCAAATACTTCATTTCAACTTATTCTGCGTTAAATTTTATATAAAGCAGCATTATGCATGAGGCTTCAATACATATCAGACCCAGATATGACACTGTCTCTCCTTTGTGTTCACATTAAGGAAAGTATGAAGAGCGAGATATGTGTGAAAATGCAAGGCAGTTCAGAGTGGATCACTGGATTGTGTGTGAATATTATCAATTGTCAGAGTTTTCATTTAAAGGACCGTATTGAAAGCTTTTCAAATTTTGTCTTCAACAATGTAACATTATATTACAAGAAACTCAACCAGGGGAGATTTGGTTAGCAAGAATGCACATCTGAGACGAGGCACTTTTTCCTTAATGAGCTTGCGAGTTTCTCCAAAAGAATACACTCTTGTTTGTGTTATAAAAGGTGGAAAATTAGGGTACATAAACTTCTAAGTTCTAATTACAAATCATGCAAAAGCACTCACCTCTTTTTCAGCAGCTTCTTTTAGGCCATTGATCCGAGACTGAAGCACGTCATATTGAGATAAAAGCCGTTGTTTGATAGCAATAGCTTCTACTGATCCTTGCGGAAGCTGGAATCATAAACAATCATATTCGAATCTGTTATGTCATTTTGGGAACATTTACAATTGATTGATGTCTGGTCTGAGCAGTGAATAAAAGGGCCAGCAAGTCATAATTGAATGGAATTATAAAACCATTTTCTTTTCTTTTCTTTCTTCTCTTTTTTCTTTTTAAATTTCCACATTCAAGGACGTGCAGCAACAAAACATAGCATAAACCTTCTCTGTTGTGAATAGGAAGCTAAGTTTTTTGGCCATAAATAGGAAATTTAAAATTTTAAATCACTGAAAGTGACAGTAGAAGAAACAACTATATCTTCAAATATCACTTTTTATAGGAAAATAATATTACAAGGCATTGACAATAGAAATTGCTTCTTTTGTGAAGTAAAAATTAGTTGGAGGAAATAATTTGTGACAGCATTTCCATGATTTCAGTAAAATCTAGGAATTTACCTTGTTTTAAATAATTACCGTGTTGTCCTTTTGTTCCTAGTAATCAATTAGGATTTATTTTCGTCTTTTATTAGAAGTTTCTAGATCTCTGAGTTGTCACCCGCTAGAGAATATTCCTAGCATATGATTGTACAATTTAGCCTTATTTATAGGCTGTCAGAATTGAATGAAATCAACCAATCATTACAAATCAAAATATCTTTATCCCTAAAAACACTCTTTTATTCCTCTCAACTCATGAACCATCAAAGGGTATTCATTCCATTACCTTTTTTGGCTTGAGTTAGGGTATTACCGGAGTTTATTCTCCCTAGTATCTATTTATTTGTTACAATTGGTATCAAAGCATCGACTTGGTGCTTGCTTTAATGGCTGCGAAATTTTTTTTGAGTGCCCTAGAAGTGGAAGAGAAGATGATAATGGGTTTATGTCTCTTATGTGATGAACCATGGACCGTGGAACATCAATCGGCACATAAGAACATGAGGTACTTTGTATTGGAGCCGGAAGAAGAAAGTGAAGAAGAGGAACTCGAAAATGAAGATGAAGCACTACCTCTGAGCCTCTCCTTTGCGACCTCAACTACATCCTTGGCCAAAACCCCATTCTCTAGCGATTTGACTTCATTTCCCTTCAATCTAAAGTCAACTGGTGTCAGCGATACAGAGAATACACTAGTTGGAGAAGACGACGTCGCAGATCCAGCTTCCAACCACCATCGAACCCTCGATGATGAACCCATCACCAATCAAGACGCTAAGCTCGTGGATGAACAGAAGAGGAATTTTAGATGTTGTGTTGGAGATCTCGTTCCCTTAGTAGTGGTAGAGACTCATAGCAATATCTTCCACGTTTTAGACCAAGGCGATTCTGCCAGATCCTTCGCCATGGTACCATCGCCGTCACCAAGGCTCTATCTGCCGCCAAAGCCACCTGATATAATGGCAGCTCCAACCATGTCTTGTAATCTGTCTCCGTCACATTCTCTGACCAAATTTTATTCAAAATGTGGATACTATAGTTATGCACGCCAGGTGCTTGATGAAATGCCTGAAAAATATTGTCTCATTTACTCAGCAGCATTCTGTTCTAAGCTCGATTCTGTTTCCTCCAGTTTTGCCTAGAGCTTCGCCGTCAAGTGCGTACCTGTTATCTTCATTTGAGATGCAAAAGACACCGGCAAAGATTTCGCCACCGGAACCACCCAATGCGGTTACTGACCCGACATTGTCACTGTCACTGTTACGAAGGTATCTCCTACTACCGGAACCACCCGACAAGCTTCCATGATTTCAGTAAAATCTAGGAATTTACCTTGTTTTAAATAATTACCGTGTTGTCCTTTTGTTCCTAGTAATCAATTAGGATTTATTTTCGTCTTTTATTAGAAGTTTCTAGATCTATGAGTTGTCACCAGCTAGAGAATATTCCTAGCATATGATTGTACAATCTACCCTTATTTATAGGCTGTCAGAATTGAATGAAATCAACCAATCATTACAAATCAAAATATCTTTATCCCTAAAAACACTCTTTTATTCCTCTCAACTCATGAACCATCAAAGGGTATTCATTCCATTACCTTTTTTGGCTTGAGTTAGGGTATTACCGGAATTTAAAATTTTAAATCACTGAAAGTGACGGTAGAAGAAACAACTATATCTTCAAATATCACTTTTTATAGGAAAATAATATTACAAGGCATTGACAATAGAAATTGCTTCTTTTGTGAAGTAAAAATTAGTTGGAGGAAAAGATGATAAATTAGCATCCATGAAGAAAGAATTAATGAACTAACAGTACCTGCTTAAACCGGGGAAAAACAAAGGAGTTCAATGCAGATCCAACAGCAAGAGATGAAACAGCGACAACTGATAGGAATTGAGGCAAGCTGGGGTCAATAAGTCCAGAGGCAGCATCACCAGTGGCAAACAAAGCAAGAAGTGGGAAGATGAGGCCGGGTTTAAGTAATGATGAATTTTCATCGTTTCTCGGGGCTCTTAAAAGACGTGATTCACGCCCATCTTTGTGGTTTGTTATGCACATAGCCTCACCAGGATAGAAATTTGGGGCCCTTGGACTAAATTTAAAAGGGCCCACCTCTCTATATACATTTGATGGAGCGGCCACCGCAACAGTTACCCTTTCGCCTTCTTGTGCTGGCAGATCAACTGTCTCAGTAGCAAATCTGTGAGTACGAGCCATACCAGCAGGGGTCTGCACCTAAATGGCAGAAGAAAGGAAGGATGTAAAGAGGTAATGGAAGTGGGGCGTTATAACTTATAAGGATATCAGCAATTGACATGAGGTTATTTCAGTAACAAACAAACATAAATGAAACAATAGTTTTTCAAGTATCGGAGCCCACTTCCAGGTTGATAACGGATATGCCAACAAATATTTATTTAAATCTGAAAGGATAAATGAAGACGGGAACTGGTAATCATAGAAGAGAAAGCTAGAAATTGATAACACGCTGACAACAATGCACAAAATAAATAAACTCTCACGAACCTCCAAATGAGGTTCAGTCTAGGGTAATATCACAGCAGAAGCATTTCAAATCCAACATTGAGCAGAAGGGCTCAACATAGGTATATAAAAATACCTTTTGAGAAGTCATTTTGCAGAAAAAAAAATCTACCACTAGATGGATGGGCGAGTATTTGTAGAACTCGTCTGGATTCTTGAGAAAATTCATCAATAGGTATTCATTGCCTCACTGGGTTCTCACAACCAACCAACTGATACACTAGTCATATATAGGTCCTCAATTACAACTCTTGCATGACTATATAATCAGAAGACAACCTCACAATAAGATTCCAAAGATGAGTGGGGTGTATATACCACAATAGAATGAACAGCAGAAGGAATTCTTTGCTTCATCAGTTTCACGAATCGTAACCCCCTCTCCCATGCTGTAATATCCATGCTGCGTTCGGCAGGAGGAGATCCTTAGAGAAAGCGAATACTCCATGATCAACACCATTCACATACATATTAATAGATTAACAAAAAGGAAAAGACTTACATGCGGTACTTCCCACCGCAACTATAGCATTCACATAATAGCGGAAACTAAAAGTTGAGCTAATATTTAACATATTCTCATTACAAAAAAATAAAAAGAAAAAACCTTACTAGCGATGCTAATCAAACTTAATTTTAAGTTTGAGTTTTTTGTGAATTGGTTATATGAAATAAAATAATAGAATAGAATGATATGACAAACCAACCTGATTTCTTCTGATTGAATACCAACTATATCCCCTGAAACAAGTTCGTATTGGTAGCGACACTTTGCACAAGATACTATCTGCAACAGAAATTTTTATGTCCTCCTCATATATCTCAACAAAGGAGCATAAAAGAAAATCACTTGACACTTATGAAAAGAACTTATTCCTGGTTTTGTACATAATGCGGAGTGACGATTAATTTTCATTAGACAAAATCCCATCAAAGAATTTTGTTCGTGAGACAAGAACTGTCAACAATACTCAAGTAGTCAAGCATATAACAAATTTCACCCACGAAATTGAAGACAAGTGAAAGAGAATAAGTTGTGGAATGAAGGCCTATGAGCTTATTACGCGAAACAAATAGAATCTACTTTTTCTTAATCACTCTCCAATCAACAGATTTATCATTAAATTTATCTTCTTTACAAGGCACTATCATCGTAAGTTTGGACCAAATGTTAGCCTACTAAGAATGGAATGGAAGCTTGGCAAGGTCATGGGAGTTACTTATCCTTTTTATCTAGACCCAAGGAGAGGGGGCGGATACACGATTTACTTTTTCACTAAAATGGAAATTGAAGGACAAGCTCACCATTCTTGACTTGACTTATCCCAAGGACTCAGGGTTAATGAATTGCATAAGAGAAATACTAGTGTCACGATCTCTATCACACTCTTTTGAGTACAACTCATCGGAAATTCAATCAATAAGAGAGTATGTGTTCTGAAATGAGTGTTAAAGAGTGCTAGTGACACACCGCTCGCGACACACTCTATAACACTCATTTCCCAACAAACACTCTCTTTTTGATTGAATTTCAAATAGGAAATTACAAACGAAAATCAAATTAAGAGAACTAGTAATCTAGGTATATAGGCAAGGGAATAAATACCTGAATACCTTGTTGTGGCTGTGCAACAGTAACAGCTACCCGACAACTAGGACACCTAACTATCTTCCCAAAGCGAACCTGCCATGATATTCAACACATAATTTCCATCCATGAGTCAAAACTGTTGACATTCATTAGGGTCAGAAACAAGTCCAATTTTGTCACCATCCAAGTCAATATTAATATTCCAAAGGCGAATCCATTACAAGAGTGCATAGTGATTCAAAGCAGTGTCATACCATGGAAAATTGAGAGAACAGAGTAAACACGAAAATTGTTTAAGCATACCTCCTCACCAGTAGACACGCCCACCTCACAGATATATTTAATGACGCTAAGAGCGTCCGAAACCCTCAACGATGCCGCCAAACCCTGAATCAACACTGTGTAAACACGTGCATTTGGCCTCGACCACTTCCATCTCTCATTTAAAGGATCATTCTCACCAACTGGTCCCAGTGTACGCAAACACGCGTCATCAAAATCAAATAGTAATGGCCAAGACAACAAACAAGAGTGAAATAAACAAATAAATAAATAGAGAGAAAAATAACCTTGGTTAAAAGTGGCGCGCATGGCGTAGAAAACGGACAAAGCAAGTTGGGGATTATTCCGGTTAAGAGCGGCGGAAATAATGGAGCAAGAATCGGAGGTGGAAACGACGCCGCTGTTTCTTGAAGAGTTATCGGCGATTATCTGCAATGCCTCGTCGGCGTCTCTGGCGGCGACGGCAATCCGGAGTAGAAGGTGTTGGTCCAATAGGTCGGAATCGGAGGTTTCATTTTGGCTCTCGCTGATGGAAGCTTTGGCGTTGAGGAACCTCGATGGTTGTTTAGGAAACGATGAAGGAGGGAAGAAGATAAGGGGATGAGGAGCGTTGGTGTTGTTGTGGCAAGAACAGCTTTCAGAGAGCTTGAGAAGAACAGATGATGGGTGAGGAAGTAAGCGAGAGAAGGAAGGAGTGGACACGTTTAGAATCATAGCAGAAATGAATTGATTTTCGCGACGGCGGTGCTGATATTATTATTGTTAGTTTACCGCATTGCTTTGGGGTTCGTCCGGCGAGAGATGGATGAGGCACATGGTAGTTGGAAGAAGCAAGTTGAGCGAGTGTTTGTTTTTGTGGTGGCTAGAGAGGGGATAGAGATGGATAATGTTCAAAATTTTAATGAGATAAATAAATAATAAATAAAAAAGAACGAATGATGTATATTCGATTTCTAAAACGTTAAAATGGAGATGCGGGGAATCGAACCCCGTGCCTCTCGCATGCGAAGCGAGCGCTCTACCATATGAGCTACATCCCCATTGATGTTAGTACATTAACTGAGATAGTTTACTCTAATAACTTTGCGATTTTTCTAGCTAGTCCTCCAAACCATTCTGTTTTATCAATTTGGATATTCTATTAACAAGATACAAATCTAATTTAAGGGTAAAAATGTCATTACCCTCTCTTTCTTTTTCTTTTTACACTCTTTTTCTTTCTTTTTTCTCTTTGTTCTTACACTCTATTTCCTCTTTTTCACTTTTCTCTTACACTCTATTTCTTCATTTTTTTCTTTTTACTTTACTTTTACTTTTCCCATAAACAATTCTTTTCTTTCTCTTATCACTTCACTTTAATTTTTTTAACTAAATTTCTAAATTTATACAAACACTACTCTACTAAAATTATTTTACTAAAATTATCTTCTCTTTTCTCTCTGAAATCTGTTTACACTCTTATTGATAATCTACTATTTATATTTTACTATCTATTATAGTCTAGTAATCAACTAAAATAATCAATTGAAACTACGAGATAACTGCAATGATGTATAAAAAAACACGGGATAACTGCACTAATATATAAAAAAACACAGGATTAATATTTGTCATTGATAACAAAAAAATTTGAAGACTACTATAAACCTACTATTTAAAAAGCAAGAAGATTTAATGACTATTTAAACTACTCATTAATATTTAAAACAAATATTTCTTATTGATAATCTACTATCTCTCTTTTACTATCTACTATAATATATTAATCAACTAAAATAATCACTTGAAACAACGAGATAACTGCACTGATATATAAAAAACACGAGATAACTGCACTGATATATAAAAAAACACGAGATTAATATTTGTCATTGATATTTAAAAAATTTGAAGACTACTACTACAAACGTACTATCTAAAAAACAAGAAAACTTAATGACTATTTAAACTACTAATTAATATTTAAAACAAATATTTCTTATTGATAATTTACTATCTAACTTTTACTATCTACTATAGTCTACTAATCAACTAAAATAATCAATTGAAACTACGAGATAACTGCACTGATATATAAAAAAACACGGGATAACTGCAATGATATATAAAAAAACACAGGATTAATATTTGTCATTGATAATTATAATTTTTGAAAACTACTATAAACCTACTATCTAAAAAAAACAAGAAGGGGAGAGGGCCTCATCTCGCTCCGGGTCCATTCAAATTTTGCTTCCTTCTTAAGTAACTTAAACAAGGGGAGTGATTTGAAGGCAGCGTTGGAAATGAAGCAAGATAGGGCGGCGATCATACCATTAAGCTTTTGAAGTTCCTTCTTGGTAGTCGGGGTGCGCATCTCGGTCACAGCCCGACACTTGTCTGGGTTGGCTTCGATGCCTCTCTCTGTGAGGTAGAAACCAAGGAATTTTCCAGCTCGGACTCTGAAAGTGCATTTCTCCGGGTTTAACCCCATCTCGTTTTTCCGAACTTCTGCGAAAATTTCTTCAAGATCGGCCACGTGGAGGCTCTCACCTTCACTTTTTGTGATCGTATCATCGAGATAGACTTCTACATTACGTCTGATTTGCTTTCAGAAAACTTTGTTCATCATTCTTTGATATGTAGCTCCTGCATTTTTAAACCAAACAGCATAACCCGGTAGCAATAGTTACCACGGTCAGTCATGAAGGCGGTCTTCTCTTGGTCGGGAGGGAACATCAGAATATGGTTGTAACCGGAGTAGGCATCCATAAAAGACAATAAACGAAAACCTGAAGCATTATCAATTAAGCGATCAATGCTAGGAACAGGAAATGCGTCCTTTGGATAGGCCTTATTGAGATCGGTATAACCAATGCACATACGCCATTTTCCATTACTTTTCTTGACCTGTACAGGGTTGGAGAGCCAAGTTGTATACTTGACTTCCGTTACAAAATTAACATTAATCAAATCTTCAACGGCTTTAGCTGCTGATGCTGCCTTCTCTCCGCTTTGAGCCCTCTTGCGCTGGGCGACCCACTTAGCATCAGGGTTGACAGCTAACTGGTGACAAGCACCTTCCGGGGGAATCCCGGACATGTCTCCTGCCGACCAAGCAAAAAGATCGGCATGAGCTCTCAAACACGGTGCGAGCTTATCTTTTACTTCGTCAGAAAGATCGGAACCGATCTTGACAGTTTTGGCAGGGTCATTACCCAGCTGGATCTCTACAAACTCCCCATCAGGTTGAGGTCGCTTGATCTTATTCTTCAATTCACGGGTCAGGTCGTCATCACCCTCTTCTTCCAAGCTGTCTGGGTCGTACCTCGCATCGAGGTCCGTCACATTGATATCCACAGCTTTGCCTTTTCTTCTCTTCTCAGAATCTTTCCGACCTTCTTCTTCATCGGGGGGATCCCCTTCCTCCATAGCCTTCCTATCCGCCTTCATGTGCAGATAGAAGTATCTCTGGGCGGACTCTAAGTCGGTGTTGAGGGTAATAATTTTGTTGCACAGAGAGTAGAATTTCATTTTGAGATGAACTGTGGAAGTTACAGCCCCGAGCCTTCCTAGGGTCGGCCTCCCAATGTTGCAGTTGTAGACCGAAGGATACGACAAAACCAAGAATTTGGTCTTGATGGTCCTCACCAATGGTTCTTAGCCATAGGTGACCATCATTTCCAAATAACCAAGTGGTTTGGTCCGCGATCCGTTGAAACCGGAACGATCTTATCCCCTGTAAGGGGTGAAGTCTTCTTCAGAAATTTTCAACTTTCTCACGAGATCGATAAAGATGATGTCTGTCGAGCTTCCTTGATCAATTAGGATTCTCCTTATCTCAGTGTTGGCCATCACCGCCCTGATCAAAAGTGGCACGTACTTGTTGGGTTTGCCATCTAGCAGGTCCAGATCGGCGAAAGCCAAAGGTTGTCGGACCGGTAATGAGGCAGGAGTTGAGGTGGAAGCAGCACTCACTATTTCTTTCCATTTTCTTTTCATAGTTTTTCCTGAGGCTTCATCAGGGTAACCTCCTGAGATGACCATCATTACGGGCAGGCCTTTAGACTTTCGGTAATCTTGCTCGCCCTTCGAGCTTTCCTCTATCTCTTGCCTAGCCTTACCCTTCTTTTTAGGATCGTCTTTCTCTTCCTTAACCTCGCCTTCCTGCCGAGGAGGTTTCTTCGCATATTGGTTCAATTTCCCCCTTTTTGATAAAATCTTCTATGTCATTTTTCAAAGCATTGCAGCGATTGGTATCATGACCTTTACTTCGGTGATACCGACAATATTTGTTAGACCGTTGCCCCGGCCTATGCGGGAGTGGATCAGGGAACTTAACCTCTTTGAATTCCGCATTCATGCATTCTGGCAAGATTTTGGCTCTGGTCTCATTAAGCTCGAAATAATGTTCGTGCAGGTTACGAGGTCTGGGTTTGGGATCGTTCCGGCTCCCCTTCTCATTTCGAGGCTTAGATCCTCCGGGATCTGCAAGCGACTTTCCTGCGTTCAGCCCTTCTTCATGGTCGATGTATTTCTGAGATCGCTGGAGGAACTCCGCAAGCGACTCGGGTTAGTTTACTCAGACGTCGGTTTGAAATAAACTCCATTCACGAAGGCCGACCTCCATGAAGTAAAGTCGAAAAGAATCATCGAGATTTCGGACTTGGGCAGCCTTTCTATTGAATCTCTCTATGTAGTCTCGGAGGGACTCATTCTCCTCTTGCCGAATTGCCTGTAACACCTTCTAAGATTTTGGCTTCATCTTGGAGTGGGCGAAATGAGCGGTAAATAGCTTGGCTAATTGGTCCCAGGAGGGTATAGTTTTGGCTTGAGAGTCCGGAACCAATCCAAAGCGACCTTCTCTAGAGTGAGAGGAAAGATCTGACACTTAATTTCCTCCGGAACGTTACGGTATTGCATAACCGTGTCAAAATAGTCGAGGTGGCGATCAGGATCGCCAGTTCCATCATACATCTTTAACCCTTCTAGGGGTTTCTGAAGATGCTTCGGCACCAGAGAATAGTTGATCTTACCAGTGAAGGGTCCCATTCGTTTTGCCGATCTCTCCCGGGGCGGAGACTGTTGGTTTCGGTGTTTATCGGGAGATCTCCTTGAGTGCGGGCGCCGACGTTCCTGCCTCGGGGATTTTTCCCGGCTTCTAGAACGCCGCCTCGGGGATAAGGATGCCAAAGATGAGCTTGGCCGAGGGGAGCCCTCGGGATAGTAAGTATCATCTGGGGGCCGACTTGGGGGAGTTTCTGATCCACGCCCTCCTCTCCGACTAGGTGGAGAGAGGTGGTGGTATCTCCTCCAGGCCGGAGATCGGCGGCGCCTACGACTAGAAGTCCTACTTGAAGGGTGTTGTTGGGGAGAAGTTCGGTCCGGGATGCTCTGAGCTCGGAGTTATGCTACCTCTGCTTCTAATTGAGAGTAACATTGGCTCTTCTGTTGATCAGCCTCGACCTGCCGAGTTAGTAGCTGGACGAGCTGTTGAACGGCTTCGACCGGCATCTGGACAGTCTGAGGAGGAGGTGGAAGTTGGTTCTGGGCCGAACTCCTAGGGATAATGGCCGTGGCCGAGTTACGAACGTGTGCCGAGCTAGGTGGCAGAGTGATTGCGATTGGACTATATGATAACCTTAGAGGGGGGTGAATAAGGTTATATGCTAAAATTGAGGATTTAAACAATTACCCCCTACAAATATGCTCATTATCCATTTACCCCCTACAAAAAAAACTTTTAAAATAAATCTTGCAAATATTAAGTGTTTCTAGTTACCCCCTGCTCCTAGTTTTAGCTAACAGCGTTAAGTCTAGGCTGACTTGGCTGCCATTTGCAGGGGGTAACTAGAAACACTTAATATTTACAGGGGGTAACTAGAAATACTTAATATTTGCAGGGGGTAACTAAATCCCAAATGGCAGCCAAGTCAGCACAGACTTAACGCTGTTAGTTAAAACTAACAGCAGAGGTAACTAGAAACACTTAATATTTGCAAGGTTTATTTTAAAAGTTTTTTTGCAGGGGGTAAATGGATAATGAGCATATTTGCAGGGAGTAACATATATTTAAGCCTATTTTTTAAGTGAAGTATTATAAATGAGCACATTCTTTATGGACACTTTAATATAGAAGTTATAAATAAATATAAATTATATAAGTTGTCAATTTTAGACGGGGTTGATAAAATAGCTTGTAACGGGCTGAGGTACTCCTTGTTCCCCTATTAATAAATTTTTTGACTTATAAAAAAAAAGACTATAGACAGGGACAGATGGGGGATTTTAGTGAAATGGGGCAAACAATAATCTTACCTTTTAAGCGAGGAACAACTTGGGCTGGAATTGGCGCCAAATGAGTCAGTAATTTCAAGGATATTTTTGGCATTTCAATTCGGTTTTTGATGCATGTCACACACTTCAACAAAATTTGACACCTCTGCAACACCACTCTCCCACCACATGATTTGTTTTTCTCTCTCCCCTACGACACTACTTTCCCACTTTTCTCTCTCTCACTCTCTAATTTCCTCTCCCGTTTATTTTCCCTTTCTCTTCACTCACTTCTTCTCTCTAGACTCTTCTTCTTCCACCTCTCTTCCATTTAGTTGCTTTAGCACCTTGAGGTCTCAAAGAATGGATGTTTCGCTGCTCTTGACCACACACGGCGCGAAGCGAAGAGAACGTCGCACGGAAGACGGCGTACGGAGCAAACGGAGATCCACGATCTGAACCAGATACCAGGATCTGAACCGAACGAATCATCAAACATGGCCTTCAACTAAGTGTCTTCTTGATGAACAACCTCCTCAATTTTTATGCCAAAACCGGGTCCTTTACCGACGCTCACCGAGTGTTCGCTGAAATGGCAATCAGAACCACCTTCTCTTGGAACACTCAGGGAAACGATTGCAGCATGCATGACTTGCCCACTCTGTAACAAGTTGTTCAAAGAAGCTACAACTATATCTGAATGTCTCCACACGTGTGAGATCTCCAATCCTATGTCAAATTTCTCTAATTTTTTATGTTTTGACTTCTCCATGTGGGTTTGTTTGCCTCTTTGACTGATCATTTAGTAAAATCCCTTTCAACACATACATGCACATCTTGTTTCTTATAGCTCTCTTGGTGTTTGTTATTTGTTATTTGTTATTCTGAGTTTAATTGCTGCTCTAATTAGCTATTTTTGGGCTAAAGTGCTCCCGGGGTCCCTTATCTTTATTTAAAATAACGATTTGGTCCTTTATCTTTTTTTTGTCCCAAATCAGTCCTTTATGTTTTAAATTTTTGACACATAAATCATTTTCTGTCCCAAATCAGTCCTTTATGTTTCAAATTTTTAACACATAAATCCTTTTTTTTTGACACATAAATCAGCACTGTTAACGGAAAAGGATTTATGTGTCAAAAATTTGAAAGATAAAGGACTTATTTGGGACAAAAAAAACATAAAGGACTAATTCGTTACTTTAAATAAAGATAAGGGACCCCGGGAGCACTTTAGCCTATTTTTTGCGTACACTTTATTTATTTCAGTGTCTGCTTTACTAATAGAATTTATTTTTTTAATTCAGTTTGCAGGAAGTGTATTTATGATAAAATTAATGATCAGGAATTGGAACAATGTCCAGTATGTAACATTGATTTGGGTTGTGTTTCACGGGAGAAACTGAGGTCAGAGTCTGACTCCTATTCTCTTTTACTTCTTCCTTCAAAAAATAAAAATTAAACTCCCCTTTATTATTATTATTATTATTATTATTATTATTATTATTATTATTGAAGTTGATGATATGCATGCAACGTGTTGCTGTACTTATATATGTATGTTGTGATATTGAGTGTTTATATTATGCAACACACCGTAAGTATTGTTACAAGCTAACATGAATATTAGTTTTACTTTTCTACAGGAGACCACTTTCTTTCTATTTTTTTCTTATGTGAAAAGATCGTGTTCCTCTTTCTCTATATAAGCCATTGCTGCCTACGGTGGACAGCTAGATCTTGGCTATCATAACAGAATAGGAGGCTTTTACTCCTTGGATCATTCTTCTAAACTTTTACATTCATTCCAATAAAAAGTTACATATTTATTTGAAATGAATTTGTTATACAAGAGAAAAGAAACTTGACATGTTAATCTTTGCTATTGTTCCACATGCAGCAGCTGAGCAAGGAGGTAGAAACAAATCAAAAACATTGATCAGCATTATAGTAAGCGTGTTGGTGGCACTAGCTCTACTAAGTTTCTGTATCTACTACTTATGGAGGCGGAATCAGTCAAATAAAGGTAACTTCACTACTTACATAACTGCTGAAATTTCTTTGAGCTCATTTCATATACTCACTCATACTAATAAATTCCCTTAGCAGATGAATTTCTATCAGAAACCAATCTTATATCTTATCATGACCATGCTCAAAGAGAGGATTCACTGAATTCAGACCTTTCGACAATTCCTTTAATTTGGATTCGACAGAGTACTAATAACTTTTCAGAGTTATGTAAACTAGGGGAAGGTGGATTTGGACCTGTCTACAAGGTATCTCTGAATTGAATGTGCATGCAAGTCCAATGTATGAGTTTTTGGATACAAAATATGGAATCAAAGGAAGTGCAGGGAATGTTAAGAACTTGTCATTTTCAATTTAGCTTCATCAGCTGTTCATCAGGTATAAACGTTTTCCTATTTTTGATTACCTTTATATTGAAGTTTGTCCTGAGTCCTGATTAGTTCAGTTGCCATTTTAATGCTACTGGACAGTCTGCAGTTGCTAAACTTAGGCCAAAGGCTCACATTGGCAAAGTATCAGGTGATGGAAATGGAAGCTCTTCCTCTGATGTATTGGGTGAGCAAAATCGAGGCCCTAGAACTAGTAGGTCAAAACATCAGCTATCTGTGAAAGCATATAGAACTAAAGCAGGAGGTGGTAACGAGCAAGGGAACATCATCATTTCTACTGATCAATACAACAAGGAGGATTTCCCTCATGACTATGAAAATGCAAAGTTTTTTGTTATAAAATCATACAGTGAGGATGATGTGCACAAAAGCATTAAATATAATGTGTGGTCATCTACTCCTCATGGAAACAAGAGGCTGGGAAGTGCTTATGAGGATGCGAATAAAATAGCAGCTGAAAAGTCTGGAGTCTGTCCCATCTTCCTATTTTTTTGTGAGTATTGGCTATGATGATGTGTTAATTGTTGTCTTTGTTTATCAAATATCTATATGCAAGCTAATCACTTTCTATTTATCAGGCTGACTTTTTTTTCCGTTTTCACAATGCAGGTTAATGCCAGTGGTCAATTCTGTGGAGTTGCAGAGATGACGGGTTCAGTTGATTTTAATAAGGATATGGACTTTTGGCAGCAAGATAAATGGAGCGGGAGCTTCCCTGTGAAGTGGCATATTATAAATGACGTTCCAAATGGAAATTTCAGGCACATTATACTAGAGAACAATGAAAATAAACCAGTAACAAATAGCAGAGATACACAAGAGGTATATGTTGTTTCTGCTCAAGAGTTTTTTTTATGAAGTTCAGATTTGGCCAATTCATTATTAGTTAAAAATTATCTGTCATTATAGCTGAAGCTTTTGCTTGAGTAGTTGCACACTTGCAGTGAACTTTTTTGCCAAAATTATTACTGCTATTTATCAAGTGTCCTATTCTCGTATATGATAAATTGCTAAGTTTTCTAATGATGCAATTGATTGATTGAACAATGAATATATGTTTGGTTGTTGGTTGTTTGTCTGCAGTCTGCACACCGAGACAATTCATTTTAGTGGAGTTATAAAAATTTGACTAGATGCATGCTAGACTATTAGATGTACTTCTTGAGTTAGATATCTTGATACTGGATTGAATTGATATTGGGATGTGTTAGTTGTTGGGATAGCAGTGCAGTAAACATGATTTTGAACATGAATTTATTCAGTTGAACTAAGTGAAATGGCGATCAGCTTACATGGTTTTAATGTTTGATTGAATTATTCAAGGTAAAATTGGTGGCTTTTTTTGTTGATATTGACTATTTTTTGGTAACATAATCGGTTCATGAATTTAATTTTGGGTTCTTTTTTTGTTTAATTGGGGAATAAGTTAGCAAATGTGATTATGATTGACCTGTTTTGTCTTTATATGACAGGCAGAAGATTTGAAGGATTTAATGTTTGAGGCTATAATGCTGAGAAGTCAGTGATTAGGGGGCAATGCAATATCTCATTGGACTTCAATTTCAGTAGCTTCAAATTTAAAGAATTGAGTTTAAAGTACATCTATTGAGTTGACAAAAAAAGAAAATTTAAAGAATTGCTTGCCTCTTCTATGGTTTCTTAATAACTGATATGTTTTCTTTCATTGGTTTGCCTCTTCTTTTAACGAATAATCCTTCATCTCTCACATGCCACTTTAATTTATTTTGTCTTATTTATTGTTATCTTATTCCTATTTGTTTTAAATACTCATCTTGATGTCATTTATTCTAACTATTATAACTCTTTACTAACTTAATCTTTTAACTTTGCTCTCATTTACTTATTCTAACTCTTTAACTTTTCATACATACCCCTCATTCTAACATAACTTTCCATATATACACATCACTCTAACCTTACTCTCATTTGTTGCCACTATTTAACACTTTGTTATTGTTTAATCTAACTATTTGACTCATTGCTAACTTAATATTAGTTGTGCATTTGTTTTTAACTTTTTCTTTTTTAGTTTGTTGCTCTTATATATATATATATATAACTTTTGACTTCTAATTCTAACTTGACTTCTAACTCTCTATAACTTTTGACTTCTAACTCTATTAGGTTTTTTTGATGTTTTTATTACTTTACTTTTTATTCTTTATTCATTTTTCTTTATTATTCTTATTGGTTCTTGGAATATATTATGTCTTCTAACTCACTATTTTTATTTTCTTATTGGTTCTAACTCTTACTTAGTCTAACTACTTGACTCATTGCTAACTTAATATTAGTAGTGCATTTGTTATTAACTTTTCCCTTTTTTACTTTGTTGCTCTTATATATATATATATATATATATATATATATATATATATATATATATATATATATATATATATATATATATATATTGTGACTTCATGCTCTAACTTTTTTTACTTACATATTGGTTTTAACTTTTTTGTACTTTCATGAGATGTTCCTTTTGTAATCTTTTGGGCTTTTTTGATGTTTTTATTACTTTACTTTTTAAACATTTTCTTAATATCTAATCTTTAATCAAATTTTCTTAATACCTAATCTTCAATCAAATTAAAAGCGTTAATTTCGTTGATACTAGCTCTCTCCGTGCATCGCACGGGGATGAGGCTAGTTATCATTAAAAAGTTGAAATAGAAAACAATCGTCTATAAATTAACAAATTAACGGTAGATACAATCACACCCAAAGAGGACATTAATAAATAAGATAAAACTTTGTCAAAAAAAAAAGATAAAATAAAATAGTGATATTTATTATTTTTGGAAGATGAGTAAAAGAAACTATCAATTAAAGTTAAGCTATAACCCAGAGCGTGGGGTTCAGGTTGAACCTCCTTTAACCATGGGTCGGGGGTTCGATCCCCGCCTTGAGTAAGGAGCAGCGTTAAAACTCTGGGCCAGCTGTCCTGCCCCTCGAGGCACCTACAATGAGCGAGAAATTAGTCACTGCTGTTCGTACGGTGGATACCCGCGTTTACCAAAAAAATTAAAGTTAAGCTATAATATGAATAAAATTAAAAGAATTCCAACAACAATAAAAACAAAATCACAATCTTTAGAAAAGAATTCGCTAAATAAAACATAATGTAAAAATATTTCTTATACGTGGAAAATGAATAATCTACAATACAAGTTGAGGACTTTTTTCGACTTAGTATAATGAGGGTTTTTTTTTACCCCCTCTTCCCCCTTTACCCGCTACTTTGACCAAACTGACCATTTTACCCCCGCTCCAAAAAAATGTCTTCCGAAATTATCCTCTTATGAGATAATTCTGGAAGCCATTTTGATGAAGTTTTCCAGAATTATCTCATAGGAGGATAATTCCGGAAGCCATTTTGATGAATTTGGCTTCCGAAATTATACTCCTATAAGATAATTCCAGAAAACTTCATCAAAATGACTTCTGGAATTATCTCATAGGAGAGGATAATTCCGGAAGCCATTTTGTTGAAGTTTTCCGGAAACATCTCAAAGGAGAATAATTTCGGAAGCCAATATGGCTTCCGGAATTATCCTCCTTTGAGGTGTTTCCGAAATTTTTTTAAAAAATCAGTTACAACTTAAATTTTGGTAAAAAAATGAAGGGTATTTTGGGGATAAAACGTAAATGAAGGGTACCAAAAAAAAACCAATATGAAGACCTGTGATGTGTTTTGTTTTTTCTAAAGTAGTTTCCGTGGGGGGCGTCCATGGTTTTTAGCAGGTTATTTTTTTATAACTAATTATAGAGTGAATGGCGTACATTTTACAATAGAAAACACTAATATTTATATAATAAAATTTTAAAATTTTATATGCTAATCGTATTCATAAGCAGATTGAATATTTTACATGAAAAGAAAATAAATATCTAAATTACAATGGATGAATATATTAATGTTTTAATATAAAACACACATGACTACTATGATTCTAATGTTGTCAATATATATCGTGTGTATAAGAGGCCATTATCCTATAATACTAATAACACTTTAGATAAGTTATATTTTAGCTTCAATAGTTATAGTATAACCAATCAAATTATACAAAATACTCCCCATTTATTTAGTTATTATTAAATAGAATTAGTAATACACTAAAATATAATTTTCATTCATCATAATTTTTTATTAAAGACCGGGGTTCAATAAGTGACTCTTCGGTCCGACCATTGACCCAATGATCCAGTGCCACGACCGGGGTGATGTAGAAGTCTCTTTATCTTCACACGGATAACAACTTACAAGCAACTAATTAATGACAAAATTGATTTTTAAATTTAAATTAACAAGTCGGAATAACTTTGTTGATTCATAGGATTATATAAAGTAAAAACAACTTTGCTGATTCATCAAACAGAAAACATTACCCATGCACAGCACGAGTCGGAGTACTAGTACTAGTAAAAGTAACTAGTAAATTACCTGTGCACAACATGCGTTATGTGACATAATTATACTCAAACAAAAATGTTAATTTGAAATATGATTTCAGTTGTAAAATATAAACATTGTAATAGTTTTGTTGTTCTAAGGAAAAATTTAAAAAAATCAAACAATTTACTTGAAAATAAATTGTAAATAGTTATAATTAGAAAAAGTTCAAAATTAAAATTAAAATGATAAGGATGACTCTTATTGGTAGAGGAATTAAAATACACGTGGGGAATTACATTGAGGAACTTTGCCACCGGCCTAAGCTTTGCATTATTTGGTCCACTAAAATTGCAGAAGTTATGTGATATTTCTCTTTCTAATCAAGTGTTTAAAATCATGATCCATGCCTAATGTTTGCATTATTTACCTCCATGATTTGCTTATTGGCCAATAGAAGTTATGTGATTCTAATTTTGAAAAACTGTGTTATAAATACGGAGGTAAATGAATATAATTAAAGTGAACAATAATGAATATATGTGATTAAAATGATTGTATTGTTTGTTTGATCTATTACATACATGCATGTTGTCTGTTTGATTAAATTTAATATGCTACAGAGCAGTAACATGGCAAAAGGAAGGCAGCTTGTATTAATATGCTATTTGGAATGGAAGACAAAATAGATCATTAGAACAATTTCACAACTTGTGTTAAAACAAAGAACAATCGAAGGTGGAGAGGGAAAGAAAGATGTTAGTTCTGCAAAAAAAGGTCTCTATATATATTAGAGAAAAACACAAACTACACATTTTGCAGGGATTTGGCCAAACTTATCCCAATGAGCTATTGATTATATATCAGCTTTATCTTCTCTTTCATAACTTGAGCTTCCATCAAGTGCTGCCTATATATATATATATATATATATATATATATATATATATATATATATATATATATATGACAAAATTAGAAAAAAGACAACTAAAAAATAAAACTGATTGAAATCCTTTGATCTAAAATCCACTATGTAGTAATTAGAGAAGGAGGCTATTGAAAAGATAGGAAAAGACAGCTTGAGGACATAAATATCTTTATATCTGTGTGTGTAGTTAAGCCAAAGCCATAATCATAATCAAATGTTCTCTGTAATGAGAGTAATGGCTGCCATATAGAGCTTTTTAGATAATCTAAATAAATAATGTGAATTATTAGTGATTTGCACCGGTTTATGTCTAAGTAAAATTGATGGCAATAATAAATTAGGTGTAGAAGAATTTTGAGAAACCATGAAAAAATAACTTAGAGACTTAGAATGAAATTTAGGTAATCATTTTTTTTTCTATTGAGTAAATTATAAATAACAAAAATAAGCAAAACAGATTAGTAGTTATAAACTATAAACTATAAATAACAAAAAATCAAAAAACAAAACAGATTAGTAGTTATTCAATAATGTGAAATTGAAAAAATGGAACATGAACAAACAAATTTGAGAAATAAATAGGCAGATTTGCTTACTTCAACCCCCTAACACAACCCAAATGGTTTGCCCGTTCTTCCTTTCTGCCATGAAAATGAACCTGTAATCAAAAGGAAAGCTTTATAAGATGAAGCTCAAACAAAATCCCTAAATAGAAACTCCTAAAAACAAAATCCTAAATCCCAACATCAAACAAACATAAACCAAATTCTAAATCCTAAACGAAATCGCACAACCCAAACATCAAACAAACATAAAACAAATTTTTTAGGGGTTGATTAAAAATGGCACAATCCAAACATCATAACTGGTGGGTTTTTCGTTTCTGGTGGGATACAACGATGGTTAGGGTTTTTCGTTTCTGGTTTTGAGAGAAAGACGAAGAAATGGAGAGATGAAGAGGTATGTGATGCTTCAGAGATAGAGAGTTTTGGGGTTTTGCTAGTTTAGGTTTTGTTTGAATGGTGAAGAAAGAAGAAGAGGTGAGAAGGAAGAGAGAGACAGGCGCAGAGAGAGAGAGAGAGAGAGAGAGAGAGAGAGAGAGAGAGAGAGAGAGAGAGAGAGAGAGAGAGAGAGAGAGAGGTGAGATCGATGAAGGAAGATGAAAGAGGAAGTGAGTGAAAATGGAGGTGAGGATGAGAGAGTGAGGGAAGAAGCCAGCGAGAGAGAGAAATGGATTTGAATAAAGTGTGGTGTTGCTTTTTCTAAAGTGACTTTGTATGTCTTGTTGCCGTAAGACATTACTTGTTTCCAATGGATAAAAGTAGCAACCTAGTTGCCCAACAGATAAATAGATGATACACTGATGATGACAGGAAATGGCAAAAAGGAACAATGTGTGAGTGAAAATTTTCGAGGACAGATAGGTAATTGTACAGGTAGTTTAATGGTATTAATTTATAGTAGAAGTCTTCTAAACTTACACGTTACACCTACCTTGATAAACATTTTCAGTCTTCAAGAATTTTACCAATAACGTTTTCCTAGTAGAATAATTACTGATAATGTTTCTCTAATAGAAGATGGTTGCATGCCTCATGCCTTTGTCCCAATCATGCTTCTACTATTGAATCTAATCTAATACTAATATAATCTAATCTATCTAATATGCTAGCAAATTGACATTTTTAGACATTCCACTAGCATGCCACGTGTCCATTTTTTGGGTATTTTAGACATTTTGTCACTAAAAGACAAAAAATCTCAAGTTTTTACAATTTTTTACTTTTTCTCTTACACATTTTCTCATCATCCCTCTCCTCTCTCTTTATTTATTTATTTTATTCTCTTCTCTCTCTCTCTCTATCTCTCCAATTTCTTTCTCTTTTTCTTCTTCTATCTCTATTTATTCTCATTTACTTCTATTTTATTTCACTTCAAACATATCTATCTAATACTAATCTATTCTAATCTAATCTAATCTAATCTCTAATATTAATCTAATAGTATAGTATAATCAATTCATATGCTAGCAAAATGTCAAAAATAGTCCACTTATACAATTGCTAAGTGTCCAAAACCAATGATGAAAATGCAATCTATCCAATCTATCTAATATTTAATCTAATCTAATATTAATATAATAAAACAATATGCTAGCAAATTAACATTTTTAGACATTGCATTTGCACACCACGTGCCAATTTTTTGGGCATTTTAGATATTTTGCCACTAAAAAACAAAAAACAACAGCTTTTGGCAGAAAAATCTGAACAAAAAACTGCACAAAAGCTGGGGAAAAAAAACTGGCAACATACTAGTTACTACTATTGATTGGTACTCGGTAGTTGTCAAGTGTCCTAACATTTCCTTGTCAAAAAAAGTGTCCTGCAGAGACTAATCCCCCAAGGTACTGAGATCCATTTAAGGGGTTGACCTCTGCCACTAAGTATTTTTTCATACGCACTGGCCGGGGATCGAACCCGTGACCGAATGGTTAAAGAGCCCAATTATCTACTATCTGTCCTAAAATATGTTGGTTGTTTTTGATTCCACGCATCTCCGTTCTTTTTGGGGCATAGGAAATTATAGCATTCAAGCAGGTTGACCTCATCAAGTCACCCACAATTACAAAGTTCCAAATTTTTATGAGCTTAGTATTTCCTCGTGTCGTTTGCCCTGGTGGACCAAGCCTTTTGTGACTTGTTAAAGTCACCCCTTTTGTGACTTGTTAAAGTCACCTCCCATATTAATTTTTTCACATCTTCGATTGAGTAGTTTTTTCGCTTGTAATTGTCAAAAAATATTTTATTTCATCCTAAATAATGTGAGTGGTAGAACAAAATTTGACAAAAGTGATTCTTTCATTGATCAAAGAAGTGTTTTATTACAACACGAATACAATAGGCACTGGCCAGAATACAACCCGACCCATACAAGCCCAATGACTACAATAAGCCCATATACTAAATGCACCTACAACTAGTACTTACATTCATTCTCTTAAACTGGAAAGTTTTCAACAGATACAAGTAAAAAGAAACTAAAACAGGCCAGTTTACAACAGTCAAGACAAACAGAAAATGCTTACAACAGATACAGTAACATAGCTAAGGAATTTACATCAGTTTCAGGACATCCTCTAGGCTTCACATTCCTAGACATTCTCTAAGTTTTGTGAAGCTCTCATTCTTCACTGCTTTAGTTAGCAGGTCTGCAACCTGATTGAGTACTACAATGCTTCAATTCAATTACTCCTTCTTTGCACAGGTTTCTGAGAAAGTGAAACCTTACATCTATATGTTTCGTTCTTCCATGCATGACTGAGTTTTTGGAAAGCTTGATAGTGGAAATATTATCACACAACACTGTCAGGAACTTATTTTGCTTCAAGCCTAACTCTTCCAGAATTCTTTTGAGCCATACTCCTTGGCACACTCAATATGCAGCAACAACAAATTCCGCTTCTGTTGTGGAGAGAGTGACAATAGGTTGTTTCTTTGAGGACCATGAAACAGCTCCAGAGCTTATAATGAGGCAAAACTAGTTGTACTTTTCCTGTCATCCAAGTCCCCTGCATAATCACTGTCACAGTAGCCTAGGAGATCCTGTTTCTGCTTGATGTTGTAGAGAATTCCCAGACCAGTGGTACCCTTCAAGTACCTCAGCAGCACACGCTTAGTTGTAACCAAATGTTTTTCAGTTGGCTTGTCTATAAACCTGCTTATCAAGCTCGCAACATAAGTAAGATCAGGTCTGGTGGCATTTAGGTACATCAAGCCACCTACAATTTGCTTAAAACCAGTAGAGTCAACACTTTTATCTTCATCACTTCTAGACAGTTTACTTCCAGTTACAACAGGATTGACTACAACCATGCTATCTAGCATACTGAATCTAGTCAATACTTCATTTTCATATCTCTGCTGAACAATGAAAATCCCCCTTTCATTTTGAGTAACCTCCACTCCTAAGAAGTGTTTCATCTTTCCAAGATCTGTCATGCCAAAATGCTTCTTCATTGACTCCCTGAAATCATTAATCATATCAGAATTATTTCCAGTATACAGCAAATCATCCACATAAAGACTAATAATGATGATATCACTATTATATCTAGTTTTAGTGAACAATGTATGTTCATGGGGACACTTCTTAAATCCTTCCTTAGCAAAATATGAATCTATTTTGCTATACCAAGCTCTAGGAGCTTGCTTTTGAGCCACACAAGACTTTCTTCAGTTGATACACCAGATTTTCCTTCCCTTTCTTCATGTACCCTTCTGGTTGTTCCACAAACACTCTTTCATCTAGCTCTCTGATAACTCTATTTTATATAGACTTATTTACGCATCTGAACCTAAATAATTACTCAGTTCTAAGTAAAAATATATAGTAAATAAAGTTTTATAAATAAAATTACAACATTCAAAGTTAAAAGAGGGTTATGCATATAACTTAGCATCTTGCATATATTTTGGTAGTTTTGATGTGTTTGTTCAATGCACCTGCATGTGATGCCCCTGCATTAGCAACTCAACATTGCACCTGCATTAGATGCACCTGCACTCAAAACAGACTACAATGCTTGAAGAAATCCTAGAACATCAAGATGCTCAAGCACTCAGCTGATGATGTCATGCTTAGTCATGAAAGCACATGCAAGTCACAAATTTCGGCGCCTACCATAAAAGATAGCTTCGAAGAGTCACTCACTTAGGGACACTTGGCCATCCATTAGAGGACCTCCCTTCTTGGTTGAGTGGAGGATTTGCATTACTTTTTGGGCTGAAGTGACTAAAAGGCAACCCTAACTTTGTTATCAAGCAAACCCTACTGCGAAGGAAAGCTCCATTTGAAGGCCTATATAAAGACCTCCATCACTCACTTGAAAATCATCTCTCTCATTCCGTACACTAATATAGATAGTTTTAAATTTAGTTTTTCATTCTCTTGTAAGAAGGCAAGAAAGGAATTGACAACTTCTTTCTTTACTTCCACGCAAGTACGTAGTGCTGGCTGAATGCAGTGAAGTGAATGCTCCCGCATTGCTTGGAAACTTCATGCAAATTAACTCCAACCGTGTAACTCTTACCTTGTTGTTTTCCTTTTGTGATATCAAATATATGAATATGATCTATTCAGTTTATATATGCCTTGTAATGTCTAGCATGAACTAAACTCTTTTAGTTGGGATGTTCTAACCTTATAGTGATCTTTTAAATAAGTTATTGTGATCATATGTGATGTGTGCATTTTAGTTCTTGTTTTATACTTCTTTCAACACTTATTTTGAGATTGATCACTTAGAACAAGTAGAGTTATAAATACAGACGTGGTTTATAACTCGAACTCAAGAACTAATATGGGTAAGTGTTTTAATTAAGGAAACTTTGTTAAAATCATGCTAAAACCTAGACATATGATAACATAGTCCATAGGGTGATACTGTGGGCACTTAAAATACAATAGTGAACTTATTTAGCAACTTAGACATAAGAGCTTGTAATGAAACTCTAAAGACAGTGACTGAAAAGCACATTTCTAATGCAACAGCATTCAGTGCACCTGCATCACATATAAACACAAAACTATTAAAAGTGACTTATTTGGTAAAGAACATCTCAACTATCATTCTCACTTGACTACATTCTCCAATTATTTAGTTTGTTTACCTTCTGTCTCTACACCATCAATATTGTTTGTTACTTGGTTACTTAATACTAATTTCTTTATCTACTTAAACCTTAAGAATTAATCCAATTCCCGTGGGTACGATCTCATCTTCTTTATACTACTTGTTGTCGACTGTGTATACTTGCACATCACTTTTTCGCACACCACTCTCCGTGACATCAAGTTGGTATACAGTCCAACGTTCTTGAGTTGCTATGGCAAGGATACACCTTATGGTGTCCCACCTAGCAACTGGAGCAAAAACCTCTGAGTAAACTATTCCATATTGTTGTGCATATCCTTTGGCTACGAGTCTAGCCTTGTGCTTATCAATTTCCCATGCCTCATTATACTTTGTTTTGTAGATCCATTTTACCCCCATTCTCTTGGCATCCTTAGGAAGATCAACTAGAGTCCATGTATCATTTTTCTCAATGGACATCAAATTCATTGTCCATTTCTTTTCTCCACTTGTCATGTTTCACAGCTTCTTCAAAGCAAAGAGGATCTGCTGAGTTTTCAAACACAGCAAGACTATGAATATTTTCTTCCTCCAACAACTCTTCATCACTTTCAAATTCTCCAGCAAGAACAAAGTCACCTAAGCAGGTAGGTTTCCTTAAAACCCTCCCAGCTCGGGATACTGGATTGGAATCAGTATCAGGAGCTGCAGTGTGATCCTCAATAGCTTCTGGTTCTCTAATTTCTTGTCTTCGGACAGAGACAGAATTATCCTCTGTGTTTTCATAAGCATGTTCAGCGTGTTCCTCAGGGTTATTTCAGTGTGTGCCTCAGTATATCCATCACTATCAACTTCATCAATTTGACACTTCTTGTTAGTATCCTTTTCACATTCCCATTTCCAGTTATCATCTTCATCAAAAACAACATCCTTGCTTATCATAATCCTTTTGGTTATAGGATCATAGAGTCTATACGCTTTAGACTCTTCACTTACTCTTAAGAAGATGCATTTTAGACTGTTATCATCCAATTTCTTTCTATGCGCATCAGGCACATGCATATGTGCAATGCAACCAAACACTTTAAAATGTTTTACAGAGGGTTTGATACCACTCTAGGCTTCCTCAGGAGTGATATCCTTAAGGGAAGTGGTTGGACACCTATTAAGAACATAAAAGGACATCTAACAGCTTCAGGCCAAAATCTCTTTGGCAACTTTGCTTCCTTAATCAAACTTCTAACCATATTCATCACGGTTCTATTCTTTGTTTCAGCTACCCCATTCTGTTGGGGGGTGTATGCAGCTGTTAGATGCCTTCTAATACCATTTTCAATACAAAAATTATCAAATGCATTTGAGTTAAACTCTCCTCCTCTGTCCGTTCTTAAACAACTAATTTCACACTGTGATTCCTTTTCTACCATTACTTTGAACCTTTTAAAGGTGTCTAGTGCTGCTGATTTTTCAGATAAAATATACCCAACTTATCCTAGTGAAATCATCAATAAAGGATATAAAACACCTCTTGTTGCTGTTAGATTCTGGAGAGATGGGTCCACAGATATCTGAATGTATCAGCTCCAGCTTTCTTGAGGCTCTCCACTTGCTTCTCTTTGACATAGCTTCTCTGTGATGCCTTCCAGCCAGACATTCTGAGCAGTTCTTCACCGGTTCCTTCAATGTAGGCATCCCTTTCACCATTTCCTTCTGATTTAAGAGCATCAGTCTCCCATAGCTAAGATAGTCGTACCTCCTATGCCACAATTCTGATAGATTCTCATCAGCAGCCTGAAAGCAATCAGAAATCATTGTTGTTCCCATCACAGTGAATACTTTATTGTTGGACATCTTGGAAGTGATCAATAGGCCCTTCCTCTTGTGTTAAATCTTACACATGTCATCTTCAAATACCACCTTTAGGCTTTAGCCCCTTTTGTTGCAGCTGACCAATGCTAGGAGATTGTTTCTCAATTCTGGTATGAAATATACCCCTGTGATGACTTGAACATGTCCCTCTATCTTCAATCTCACACTTCCCTTCCCCATGACAGTCAACCTCATGTTGTTGCCCAGCTTCATCGATTCTCTGAAGCTTTCATTGAGCTCTAAGAACCACTCTTTGATACCACGCATGTGGTTGCTACATCCGGAATATAGGAACCACCTCTCATTCCTTGATTCTTGCTTCATATCTTCATATGCCATGAGAAGGACTTCCTCATCCTCATCAAACCCAACATAATTGGCTTCCTTGTCTTCAAGATTGGGACATTCACTTTGATAATGACCCATCTTGTGACATTTATAACACTCAATGTGTTCCTTGGAGGTTTGCCTTCCTCCCCCTCTACCGGTGCCTCTTCCTCTTCCTCTGCCCCCACCTTTTCCAGGTCCAGAAACATAGGCTTTCAAGGCTTGTTCTTCTTCTTTTTGGCCCCTCATTCATTGTTCTTGCACCAAAATACTACTTAGCAATCCATCAATGGAAAGAGTTTCCACGTCGTTGGCTTCCTCGATCGCACATGTGACATGGTTGAACTGAGGAGTCATCGCTCTTAGAATCTTGTTAACCACATCCACTTCAGTCAGTTTCGCGCCATGAGACTTCATCCTATTCACGATGGTTAGGGTTCTTGAAAAGTAATCGTTCACGCTTTCCCCTTATTTCATGCATAAGATCTCAAGTTCGCATTTTAGGGCTTGCAATTGAGCCCTCTTCACTTTCATAGAGCCCTGGTACTTCTGTTTTAATGAATCGCAGATGTCCTTTGAGGTATCGTTCTTCAAGTTTGTTTCAAGAATGCTTTGATCCAAGGCTTTAAACATATTTTTTTTCGCCTTTAGATCCTTCAATTTCGCCTCTGCATTCGCCTTTTGCCGTTCTTGAGTTGCATTCGCAGCCAATTGCGGAATTCCCTTCTCGACAATCTCCCAATACTCCTTGGATCAGAGCAAATTTTCCATCAACATTGCCCAGTGTTCATAGTGTCCTTCGTACTTGGGAATGGCAGGTTGAATGAAGCTTCCATTTTCGCGTTCCACCATGATCGAATCTTTGAGTTTTTCTGAAATCGGTTACAGGCCCCGTAACGGAGCTCTGATGCCAAATGTGAGTGGTAGAACAGAATTTGACAAAAGTGATTCTTTCTTTGATCAAAGAAGTGTTTTATTACAACACGAATACAATAGGCACTGGGCCAGAATAAAACCCGACCCATACAAGCCCAATGACTACAATAGGCCCATATACTAAATGCACCTACAACTATTACTTACAAATAAATGTGTACGTGTATTCAAGACTTATCCATATATGTCTTTACAAATAATCAACAAAATGTACCCAAACAAAATCAATATGCTTCCAACTCAAATTTGACATTTCACCTAATCATCTATTGGTCCTCTTCTTGTCTTGGAAACAAAGGCAAAACCGAAGGCATTGAAGTGGGTGTCTCAGGCAAATTTCGACACAAAGGGCAAGTTGCATTCATCTTGAGCCATCCATCTATACAATTCGCATGAAAATAGTGATTGCACTCTGGTATTGTTCTCAACATTTCCTTGGGCTGGTATTCACAAAGACATATAGAGCAAATATTATCATTGGGCTTTGGTAATCGTCCACTTTCGCCAAGTTGGGTTTTCGGATATCGTTCTATTGCTGCCCCGTCAAGGCCCATAACCATAACAGGAGGAGACGGTATCACTAGGGTGGAAAATTCAGTGCTCATTTGACGCCGTTGATCCACAGTGTTCTTTTTTATCCATAACATCCACGCAAGCACAACTATACCCAAGAGTCCAGGCATTCCCAGTCCTATACTTAAACCAAATCTGACTTTTCTTGAAAGTCCTACATAAAACCACCAAAAGAAAAGAGGAAAAACAAAAAGTAAGAAGCCGTGTAAAATTAGTATTATTGGGAATGAGTATGTGTACATTTTGAAGGTCAGTTCAAGTCCACACTAGAAGAGATTAGATACATCAACTTACTTTGACCAAATTTTGGTTATAAAAGAGGGTGGCGGATCAACTACAAGTGAGTGATTTGTGCATAGTGGGAAAGTGGGGTTGATAACCTTTGATTTGTTGACTAAAAATCTAAATGGTTTATATTAAGTTAGGCTACCTATTTGTCTAGTTTATACCATATGTTTGTCTTTTTGCTGAAATGGTTACGTAGATATACTCAGTGGCGGACCTGGCATGTATCCCGGGGGTTCAGTTGAACCCCCTGGAATTTTTTTTTGCATTAAACACTCTATATAAATAGTCTAAATCTCCTGAAATTTTAATTTTGACACCCCTAAAAATTTGAAATTGTACTAGTAGACCAAGTTTTACACCCATTTGACACCGGCCTTAAAAAATTTGACACTCCTGATCCTGGGGTCTGGGTCCGCCACCGGATATACTAAATCCAGTTTTCTCCCGACTTTTATGTTTTTTAGTCTCGCAAAATACTATCATCCTCTTCTTCTCCCTTCTCCCTTCTCCTTTCAACACAGATGCATCGATGGCCTATTATTTACCAATGGATTATTCAACTGCCAAATTTTCATAAATCAATTAGATTTTCATTTTTTATTAATAATCAATCAGATCTTCCCTTCCCTTCTCGACCTCAAACCCCTAACCCCATCTCAGATTAATCAGATCCAGGACCAAATCCAACCACAGGCTTTCTCATGGAAACGACAAGTTGCTTTACAAACATTAGTTTAATTCATTAAAAACATTGATTTAATGCAATAAAAAAAATGAGTTTATTGTACTCTGAGAAAAACACACGGTAGTTGACATAATTTTTTCAAAATTTTTTTGGAGTTTCTTGTTCAATCTTTTTAAACAACTTCCATTCATTATTTTTATTAAAAATAGGGAATATTTGATTAAACTAAAGTATCCAAACCATTTGAAAAGTTTTCTCCATTGGATGTATTTCTTCTTTTGTTCTATCAATGACGTCCTTTGGGTTCTTTTAAGATAATCCAGTTTAATATAAAAATGGGTTTACAACTTACAAGACACGTTGGCTGAGGGAAATGATTTCGTTGAGGGTTCCAGATCAAAGGATAGAGGAAATGTGTGTATACACACACTGCTTTTGTTGAAAAGGGAAAAAGAGTGTGGAAAGTCGAATAAATCGACTGGCTAAACGACATTAAGTGTTAGGCGAAAAACAAATTAAGTAAACATTAACATATTTGAAATGAAAAAACTAAATGGGTATCGGTTGAAAACATAAAGGCTAAATTATAGTTTTGGTTCTCCTATTTTTAAAAATTCAGATTTTTGGTCCCTTTATTTTAAAACTCAGACATTTGGTCCCCCTATTTTAAAAAATCAAAGACATTTAGTCCCAAGAGGAATTTTCAGTTTTTTATGGCTAATAATCAAAGACATCTGGTCCCTCAATTTTAAAAAATCAAAGACATTTGGTCCCCCAATTTAAAAAAATCAAAGACATTTGTTCCGTCTTTGGACTAAATGTATTTGATTTTTAAAATTGGGGGACCAAATGTCTGAGTTTTAAAATAAGGGGACCAAATATCTAAATTTTTGAAAATAGAAAGACCAAAACTATAATTTAGCCAAAACATAAATATACAAAAGACAGAGAAAACTTGTGTTAGTGGGTTGTGCAGTTGTGGCCCCACTTTCCCACTATGCACAAATTATTCACTTGTGCGGATCATCCGCCATCATAAAAGAGACCCGAGAGAGTAACTTTTTTACAACAATGATAAAGTTGTCGACAAAAATATGAATCTCTTTTTGTCAAAAAACAAAATGAATCTCTTAATATCAATATTTGCAAGTTGTGTTGAAAAAAATCCATTTCTCAATATAATTATTGTTATCAAAAACAAATTTATCCAAACAACAACCAAGTTTGTTAGGAATAATACAACTATTTAGTAGCTAAACAGACAAAGTCATGATTTCTATTACACCTAAGAGACTGTTGTATTTAAATTTAAGTATAAGCTACATGATAACATTTTTTTTAATGTTTTACATAATAAGATCTTTATTATAATAATGTGTTAAAACCCCTTCTAAAGAGTTAGTTAAAGATATTTGTCTACATAAACTTGACAAGTTTATGTGATTTACTGCAAAATACATTTTAAAAAGGGTTTTTATGTCATGTTGCAGTTTTAGAAAGATTATGTCCAACAACACAAACATTATTAGAAATAATAGTTGGTTAGGAGTTGTTAAATTCTCTTAGGGACTAATTAGTAATTTCTTAGTTAGTTAGTATTTCCTAGTGCTCTATATATAGAGCATCTTGTATTCACATTTAGTATCTTTTATCAATATGATTTCTTATGAAGAGTTTCTACCTCTTTTACCCCATGAGTATTCCTATGCTCTCTACCTCTCATATGGGTTCGATTTATGCATGTACGATCCTATGATTCTCAACATGGTATCAGAGCGATACCCTAGAGATGAGGATTACGCTTCCGATTCCGACTCTGATATGATCACCGCTGAAGATTTCGATTTCGACGTACCACCGTGGTTGTTTCAAGATCTTGAAGATGAAGATGGCTCGTTGATCCAGAAGGAACACGATCATCTCAACATTGTGTTTGGAAGTTTTGACAGTTTTGATCAAGATTCAGATCTTGAAACAATTGCTGTTGCTGCTCCACTGATTTCAATCAAACCAGAATCCAGTGAATTCACCATCCAGATCGGAGAAATTATGTGTCCGGTTGCTGCCTTCAAAATGAGAAATGATGGAGGAAGTTATTTGGAGAATAAAATTGCAACACCACTAGTGGATCTTGAATCAAACATAATGGAGGAGAACGAAATCTGTTGTGACTTCGATCCAGTCTCTGATTACAACAAACGAACCAATGATGAAGCGAGAGTGGACCTCTCGAAGATGAGGAGCATGTTCGTAGAGGAAATCACGAACAAGCAGATCATTGTAGAACTGGAAAAATCTTCTAATATCAACGATCTGGATCCAGCAAATCAATTGAAGGAACACACAATGGTTTCTGAAATCAATCCTCTGACCAGCGTCTTCATCAACAACCATGCTACAAGGTTCGGTTCCAACGTCGATTGGTTCTCTTCTCCCATGGTGATTTCTGACGAACTGGAATGTGTTCGTAGGGATGTAGTCCAAAACAGATCAGGCGATGACAAAGAAATGGATGTGAAACGGAGGAAGAGGAATTTCATGGATTCCAAGGTATTTCTTCGATACAGTGCCGATTCCTCTTTCTTTTTCCCCTTTTCTCGCAATCGCGTAACTCCTCCCTCCATCGATCCCGGCGGAACACTCCACGAGATCTCCAACTCTGCTGTTGAGATTTCGGTTTCGTCTCGCATGGTTCTGATTCTTTTTCCTTATGTTGATCTCTTCACCTTCAATCTCGACAAGCCACTGCCTCATGTTCGCTCCATTTTGTTTCAATCAAGCACCGACAGAATGGAGAGATGGAGGAAGAAGAAATTGGCGAAGACCAAACCAAGACCTCCGCCGCTCAAGCCGCCAAATCTGCCGCCGTGCGAAGCCACCGGTTTGCGTTGCATGTTGTCGTCACTAGATTCAGATTCAATTGGGTACAAGGGCACGTTTCTGTGTTGTTTCCCTTCCAGAAGCTTCCCTGCTTCGGGTCACGTTTTGGGCCAGGAGTTTAGGCCATATCATTTTTGGCCTTCTTTGGTTGGACAAGGTAATGCTTGGGCTACTTTTCCACATTGGGCTTCATTCTGCCTGGACCTGGCGCGTTTTCAGTCATCAGCTATGAAAATTCTGCTTGGTTATGTTTGGGCTTGTGTTTGGATTACTTTTGGCTTGGGCTGAAAACAACTGTTTGTGTTTGCTGGATTCTTTATCTGTTAGTTATGTTTTTTTTCCCTTTATTCTAATGCTTAGAAAATTGTTTAAAAAAAGGGGGGGGGGGGGCTTGTAATAATTGCTTGTATTTCAAGCTGATATGGTGATCCCAATATCAGCTTGAGGGAGGCTATTAGAAATAATAGTTGGTTAGGAGTTGTTAAATTCTCTTAGGGACTAATTAGTAATTTCTTAGTTAGTTAGTATTTCCTAGTGCTCTATATATAGAGCATCTTGTATTCACATTTAGTATCTTTTATCAATATGATTCCTTATGAAGAGTTTATACCTCTTTTACCCCATGAGTATTCCTATGCTCTCTACCTCTCATATGGGTTCGATTTATGCATGTACGATCCTATGATTCTCAACGAACATCTATATTTATAGTATATATTCATGCATAAAGGTTTAGTAATAACCAACTTTCTTCACAAGGTAAGATTAAGAATTTACCTTGGGTGGGAAGATCAAAACAAGAAACTTGAAAGAGAGAATCACCAAGGAATCCACATCGTCCTCCACGTTCTTCACAAGTTCCACAATCAGGATTCTCCCACCGCAACGGTATATCAGAATGATAATCAGCCCAAAACAACCAAGTCGTATCTTCTTCCACCGGTATAGAAGCCGTCAAAATAAATTCACACGATGAGCTCCACGGTGTAGCAAACGGAGGATTAGACATCATAGCCACCACCGAATAGTTAACGTTGTTGTCATCCCCGTTATTCAATTTCAGACAGCTTATAGGCCGTACAATAGAGGATAATGTTGAATTGGAAGGACACTTGAGAAAAGAGAAATCAACAAGTGTATAATAATCACTTAATCTAAACGGAGAACCTCTAAGATTTAATCCATGGTTATCCATAAAACGTTGTGGAAGACACTTGTCGGGGTCGTTGACCCAAACCATTTGATCCTCTAAAGATATACGTTTGACCACAAAGTCACCTGATTCTGGAAGAGTGAGTAATGGTTCACTTAATTTTTTTTTGCTACATGTGAGTTCAAAACCTGGGTAACCACACATATAGCTTTGATTCGCTTCTTTTAATCGAAACGGGAATTGGATAGAAACACTGCTTTCACTTTCACAGGACGTGGTTTTACAGATTAATTCGGCGGCGCTTATTCTTGTGTGTGATAATATTATTACTGAGGTGATAATGAAGAAGAGAATGAAAGAGGGCGAAATTGCCATTTTAATTTTGAGGATCGCAAATAATTCATATGATTGCTGTGATTAATAGCGTCTTAGCCATAGCCATATGATAGTAGTAATTGCCCAGAAAAAGAAAACAAATAGTAGGTGACGGAACCCCTTGTTTATTTTTTTGACTCCTTCTATAATTTCATTTGTTTTTTAGTGAAAATTTTCAACTTTGTGAAATAAAGTAAACGGTCAAATATTTGAATGATAGTATTTTATAACTTAACTAGTAGGATACCCGTGCATACGCACGGGTGCTGTCGTGTTATTTTTATGAATGAACTTAGACAGTATTTAATTAGTTTGAACATTACCCCGTGAAAATAGAGACAAATTTAAAGTAGATAAAAAAGGAGTTTCAACTTAAAAATAGATAAATATTAAAATCCAAAAATGTAAAAGTATCATTTAAAAACAATACATGTATTTATTCCGTGTTTTTTTATATATCAGTGAAGTGTTCTTTTATAAATCAGTGTTGTTATCCCGTGTTTTTTTATATATTAGTGCAGCTATCCTGTGTTTTATATATATATATATATATATATATATATATATATATATATATATATATATATATATATATATATATATATGTTCTTTTATAAATCAGTGTTGTTATCCCGTGTTTTTTTATATATTAGTGCAGCTATCCTGTGTTTATATATATATATATCATTGCAGTTATACCCGTATTTTTTTATATATCAGTGTATTTATACCGTGTTTTTTATGTATCAGTGCAGTTATCTCATAGTTTCAATTGATTATTTGAGTTGATTAGTAGATTATAGTAGATAGTAAAAGATAGATAGTAGATTATTAATAAGTGATCGTACCTGATCAATACGATGGGTTGCTGCTGTTTGATGATGTTGCTCGGTCGTTGGGATGAAGGACCGAGTGGTAAGCCGCACGCGGGTGGTACCTGCAAAGGCACTCCAACGCTCAAGTCAGAGGTGCTTCAACGGGCAGGGTCACAAGGTGAGTAAAACGTACCTGATTATGGAGCTCTGCCATGTATTTATAGTGATAGGGGCGCCCTGGCCGTTGGCGCGTCTTGCGGAGCACGCCTTGCGTGGGCCGAATTGGGCCGGCCTTGGTCGAATGGGCCGCTGGCCCATGTTGCACCTGGTTGCTGCGCGCAGCACCTCCTTGCCGCAGGTTGCGCTGGACTGTCTCGTTGGGCCTATTGGGCCACTCCAGAACAGTTGCCCCCCAAGCCTAGGTCGCTTAAGAGCGGGCTGAGGCTTGAATCGTTGCCCCCCTGCATTCGAGTTGTGGAAGTGTGACTGACGGTCGCTGCCGCCTATTGATCGTTGAGTTTGGCGTCGGTCGCTGCCGACCTCCGTTTGAGAAGACGTGACGTTTGGCCGATGGGAAGGCGGTCGCTGCCACCGGTGTGGTCACACGGGACCGGCCGATGTTCTGGGGTCGATGCCCCTCGTTAGGTCGCGCGGGACCTGTGTGGCAGAGGTCGCTCTGGATTCTACTTTAGCGGGTATGAAGTCGGTCATGCAAGAGAAGGATAGGCTCGCTGGCAGGAAAAGCTTCTTGTCCAGGTCGGCTCGCTTAAGACCGACCTGGGGCTTGAATCATTTTAACCGGTCGGGTCTCGGCCCTATCCCTTGGGCAGTTTACCAAGTATCGACTCAGATCGAACTCGCCCTTGGGGGTGCGACTATTCTTAGGTCGCTTCGATTGTGCTTAAGTTCGCTTAAGCGTTTTGACTGGTCGCCTGGGGCTCTCGTCCTGCAGGGAGCAACCAATCGCAGCCTATTCGAGGCTTGACTCGTTGCCCCCGTGTAGCCTCGCTCGGCCGACCTACAGGGAGCGACTTAGCGTAAACCGTTGGGGGTGTGGTCGCTGCCACTCGTATGGGAACGTGGTCGTTGCCACTCCTATTGGAACGTGGTCGCGGCCACTCACTTTGCTTGGGCCATTAGATGGCGCTCGCTTTGGGCCATTCGATGGCACTCTTAGTAGGCCGCTCGGGACCTTGGGGCTATTCGATGACACTCGTTGTAGGTCGCTCGGGATCCTACGTTCGATTTGATCAACACGGTGATCTATTTTGGGCCAACTCGGTGGCACTCGCTTGTGTCAATGCGGTGACACCCGATGTAGGTCGCTCGGCGGCCTACGTTTGATTGTGGGTCATTCTGACCCTTGGGCCACTTCGATGGCGCTTGATGTAGGTCACTCGGCGACCTACGCTTTGTGGGTTATTCAAACCCTTGGTCGCCGGAGAGCCTCGCGGGATCGACCTGTAGGAAGCGACCAATCGCGGCCTCTTCGAGGCTTGATTCGTTGCTCCCTGTGTAGCCTCGTGCGGCCGACCTACAGGGGTGAAGTAGCGTAGCCTATTCGAGGCTTGATGCATCTTGCCGGCTTGCGAACGGTCGGTGGATTGGGCGCCCGGTTTCGACCGTGGTGAACCCGTTGTGTACTTTTGATTCGAAATTTTAATTTTAGTTCCTGTTCGATCGCTCGCTACTTTACTGAGTGTTCGGGCATGCACTCGTACATGTTAACTAAAACACACTTTCAAAAGGTCGAGCCTTAGTAAAAAGAGTGCTCGCCTGTCCTTTATTGATCGATCGAGTATCAGTACCAGTTTGTAGGGTCGTTTGAATTCATTCTTCAGCTCGCGGGCTGAACTCATCATCTCCCTCTAGAACATACTCCCTCAGCTCTCCCCTTTGAATCAGGTCTTCGATATCATCTTTGAGGGCCATACAATCGTTCGTATCGTGCCCCTTACTACAATGGTATTGGCAGTACTTCTTGGTCGGTCGATGCCTTTCTTTGAGGATGAGGGGGTCGGGTCGCTTCATGTTCAGGAATTCTCTGTTCTGTCGCTCAGAATAGATTTGCGCAACGGGAGTATTCAACTTCGTGCGCTGTTCATATTTCTTAGGTCGGTATTCACGGTGGCTTTCTTGCTCGCTACCTGGCCTGTTGTGCTCCTCTTTGGGTCGCGCTCGGGCGCCCTTCCTAGAGGCCAATTTTTCTTCGTAAGCCATATGATCGTTGGCCCTTCGAAGAAACATGCCGAGGTCGCTATAGTGGTTCAACGTAAACTCTACTGCAAACCTGTGGTCCTCTCTTATACCACGTTTTAGATATTTCAACTTGTCTCTATCTGACAGGTCGCGGACCGCGTCGGCTTCAGTGTTGAATCGGTCGATGTACTCCCTCAGGGATTCATTCTCTCCTTGGACGATCGTGTCCAAGTGCTCTTCATATCTGTACTGGCAGCGGTTGGCTGTATAATTGGCTAGGAACATTGTCACGAGACCTTCCCAAGAAGAGATGGTGTTGGGACGTAGGGTTTCCCACCATTCTAACGCCCGACCTTCGAGCGACTGAGGAAAAAGTCTGCACTTCATTGTCCGACCTAGCTCTCTATAGCTGCAGTAGTTGTTGAAGTACATGAGATGTTTATCGGGATCCCCGCGGCCGTTAAACTTGTTCAGGTTCGGGGGCTTCCTGAGATCCCTTGGAATGCGATAGCGTCTGATTTCTCTGGTGAAGGGTCCTTGTCCGGTCGGAATGTAATTCTGCCCGTAGGGCTGCATGGCGGCAGTTTGGTCGATGGGCAGACCGTAAAGGCCGACCGGTTGGCCAAGGAATCCGTCGGCAATTGGAGGGGGTCCATGGGGGCCATGGTATTGTGGAGCATGCGACGACGACCGTCCTCTAGGCCGCTCTGAACAGTTTCTTCTTGATTGGCTGATGGCACGGGAGACATCTCTTATCTCCCCGTTGCGGTAGTCATTAAATTCCTCATACGAGTCCCACGACCTGTTTCTTGATCGGCGGGATCCTGAGGACTCGTCGGACGAGTATCTTGTTGGCGACCTGCTCGACTCTAGTCGGTAGCTCGAGTCAGCATAGTCGTAATCATAATCATAGTCGTTGGAAGGGGACCGACAACGTCGTCCGCCCCTATCCGGGGGCGACCTGTGCACCCTGTTCCTACGCGGAGGAGTTCGGCGTGACACACTTCTTCTACGTGAAATGCCTCCTCTAGGCATCGTCCTATATCTAGGAGGCGGCCTAGGTTCTTGTATTTGATCGTTCCTGCGAGCCGCACGCGGGCGGGTCGAGGCTTCAGCCCGCTCATACTGGGAGATGAGCGCTTCTCGGTCGGCTATGAGCTGATTCTTGTTCTGCAGTATTTGGAGGAATGCCTGGGTCACATGCTCTGGGAGAGGCTCTGTGACCCCGGCATCGGCCAGCTCGGCCGGGATTTCTTGTTGCTGGACCGGTCGTTGAATTCGTTCCAACACCGGTCCTCGACCGCCCTGCACCGCAGGAGATTGGTGAGGGTCGCCTTGTGATTCGTGAATGGTCACGGGCACGCCCTTCGGGGTATGCTCGGGTTGGGCGTTCGACCCAGGTTGATTGAGCCTGGATGAAGTACGTTTCTGACGCGGCGGCATGATTTGATGTGGAATAGCGCTCGGGCCTCCCACTGTGGTCGCCAATTGATCGTACCTGATCAATACGATGGGTTGCTGCTGTTTGATGATGTTGCTCGGTCGCTGGGATGAAGGACCGAGTGGTAAGCCGCACGCGGGTGGTACCTGCAAAGACACTCCAACGCTCAAGTCAGAGGTGCTTCAACGGGCAGGGTCACAAGGTGAGTAAAACGTACCTGATTATGGAGCTCTGCCATGTATTTATAGTGATAGGGGCGCCCTGGCCGTTGGCGCGTCTTGCGGAGCACGCCTTGCGTGGGCCGAATTGGGCCGGCCTTGGTCGAATGGGCCGCTGGCCCATGTTGCACCTGGTTGCTGCGCGCAGCACCTCCTTGCCGCAGGTTGCGCTGGACTGTCTCGTTGGGCCTATTGGGCCACTCCAGAACAATAAGAAATATTTATCCCGTGTTTTTTTTATATATCAGTAACAATTATTTGTCACTAATTATTTGTCCTTCTTTTGGTATTAGTGACAAATATTTGTCTCATGTGTTTTAAATATTAATCAGTTTAAATAGTCATTAAGTCTTCTTCTTTTATTAGATAGTAGGTTCATAGTAATTTTCAAAAATTATAATTATCAATGGTAGTTTCATTTGACTATTTTAGTTGATTAATAGATTATAGTAGATAGTAATTTTGTTAGATAGTAGATTATCAATAAGAAATAATTGTTTTAAATATTAATTAGTCTTCTTGTTTTTTAGATAGTAGGTTTGTAGTAGTAGTCTTCAAAAAATTTAAATATCAATGACAAATATTAATATCGTGTTTTTTTCTTCATATATTAGTGCAGTTATCCCGTGTTTTATATATATCAGTGCAGTTATCTCGTAGTTTCAATTGATTATTTTAGTTGATTAGTAGATTATAGTAGATAGTAAAAGAGAGATAATAGATTATCAATAAGAAATATTTTTCTTAAATATTAATCAGTAGTTGAAATAGTCATTAAATATTATTGTTTTTTAGATAGTAGGTTTATAGTAGTCTTCAAAATTTTTAATCATCAATGACAAATATAAATCCTGTGTTTTTTTTTATATATATATATATCAGTGCAGTTATCCCGTGTTTTTTTATATGTCATTGCAGTTATCCCGTAGTTTCAATTGATTATTTGAGTTGATTAGTAGCTTATAGTAGATAGTAAAAGATAGATAGTAGATTATCAATAAGAAATATCTATCCCATGTTTTTTTATATATTAGTAACAATTATCTGTCCTTTTTTAATTAGGTATTAGTGACAAATATTGTCACGTGAGTTTTAAATATTAATCAGTTTAAATAGTCATTAAGCCTTCTTGTTTTTTTAGATAGTAGATTTATTGTAGTTTTCAAAAATTATAATTATCAATGGTAAATATTAATCTCGTGTTTTTTATATATCACTGCAATTATCCCGCGTTTTTTATATATCAGTGCAGTTACCTCGTAGTTTCGATTGATTATTTTAGTTGATTAGTAGATTATAGTAAACAGTAAAAGTTAGATATTAGATTATCAATAAGAAATATTTGTTTTAAATATTAATTACTAATTTACATAGTTATTAAGTCTTCTTATTTTTTAGATAGTAGGTTTGTAGTAGTAGTCTTCAAAAAATTTAATTATCAGTGACAAATATTAATCTCGTGTTTTTTTTTCTTCATATATTAGTGGAGTTATCCCGTGTTTTTTTATATATCAATGCAGTTATTTCGTAATTTCAAATGATTATTTTAGTTGATTAGTATATTGTAGTAGATAGTAAAGGAGAGATAGTAGATTATCAATAAGAAATATTTGTTTTAAATATTAATCAGTAGTTTAAATAGTCTTTAAATATTATTGTTTTTAGATAGTAGGTTTATAGTAGTCTTCAAAAATATTAATTATCAATGACAAATATTAATCTTGTGTTTTTTTGTATATCAGTGCAGTTATCCCGTGATTTTTATATATCATTGCAGTTATCTCGTAGTTTCAATTGATTTCTTTAGTTGATTATAATAGATATTAAAAGATAGGTAGTAGATTATCAATAAGAGTGTAAAAAGATTTCGGAGATAAAAATTAAAATTTTAAGGTGATAGTTTTGTTTTGTTTTTTAGTGTGACTCATTTACATTTTTATAGGTAATTTGAATAGAGTAGTGTTTGTATAAATTTAGAAATTTAGTTAAAAAAATTAAAGTGAAGTGATAAAAGAAAGAGAATAATTATTTATGGAAAAATTAAAAGTAAAGTAAAAAGAAAAAAGGAAGAAAGAGAGTGTAAGAGAAAAGTGAAAAGGAGAAAAGATAGTGTTAGAAGAAAGAGAAAAAAGGAAGAAAGAGAGTGTAAGAGAAAAGTGAAAAGTAAGAAAGAGAGTGTAAGAAGAAAGAGAAAAAAAAGAAAAATAAAGAGTGTAATGACATTTTTACCCTTAAATTTAATATGTGTCTTGTTAATAAGAGATCCAAATTAGTAATTTGATAGAATATTTGTTTGTATAAATAGATATTAGATATATTTTTTTGATAAGGACATAATTTCTGTTTTTGATCAACGCTTAATAATTCTGTTATTAAATGATAAAAATACCTTGTATACAAACCCAAGGATTTGGTCTATTAAATGAAAAATATTAGGTATCTAATCGACATGTCGCACGTTTAAGTCTTTAGGTTAGAGTGATCTTTTGGTGAATTTTCATATTAGAGTTAGATAAATGTAATTTACGTTGTAAGTGTTAAAATAGACAAAAGAAGATTTTTTTTTATTGGAGTACTATCCCTCATCCTAAATTTGTTTCACAAACTTTTTTTAGTAAAAGTACTAGCAAAAAAACATTGTCTAATAAATGAGAAAAATTTTGTCAAAAAAAATAAATAAATGAGAAAATTATAAAAACCCTTAAATATTCGAATAGTGGATGGATCAATACATCCATTTAATTGGGTAGCCCATATAATTACTTTAAAAGTTTAGAATAAGTTGTTTTTGTACCCATGGTATTTCAACAAGAAACTGGGTCAGATATGATAATAGGAAATAACTTTCCGCAAATATCTTACATGTATCGATAAAAACCCCGTATAAATGCGTAAAAAAAGGCCCATATATAGGAAAACAATAAAAAAGATCATTAAGACTCTAATTATTCACTTCTCAAAAATATTTATTCGCATTTTACTTTTGTTGTCAAAAAAAAAATATTTATTCGCATAAACAACCATATACTAGCACAAAAAATTAGATTTTATCATATAAAATTAACATAAGAATCTAAGACATTAACATAAACAATCAAGATTTTGCCAAATAAAATTAACATAAGAATACTTGGGCCCCTTAACCATTAGACTTTGAGTTACATAACGTTTACACCATTAGACATTTTTTTTTAAATTTCCATCCAACTCCATTAAAAAAAACTATGTGGCAGTTAAGTGCTTATTTGGCAGATTCAACATGTTAAGCGAGTGATTACGCCTATTATTTGCATGGGTCGGAACATTGATTCAGAGGCACCCAATGTTTTGATGAGCATTTTCAATGGATGGGCAATTTTGTTAAAAGAGGAAAGCAAAGAAAACAAAGCATTTGATTTGGTTACAACGTGTTGGTGTTTATGGTTGTCTCGGAATGACATTATTTTCAAAAATGAGGAAGCAAATGTTGAACACATCATTAGGCGCATCAAATGTCTATCTTGGAGTTGCCTTGTTTATAGAGCGGGTTGTAATTCCAATTTATCTATTTTCACTTGGTGAAATAACCACTTCATCGCTCCTGTAACGCCCAAAATATTTAATTAAATATTTAGGTATTCAATTATTTATTTATTTATTTTAGTTGGTGTAATTATAATAACGTTGGATTAAGAGGTGTGTAATTGATTATTAGGGGATGGCGTTAGTGATCGGGCTTAAGCTGGAGGAAAGCCTGTGATCCAAGTCCACTAGCTAGGCGCATAGGTGAAGCGCCTAGGCTAGGGTTTGGCTCACTTATGCGAATTGTTTGAGAAAAGGAGAGGAAAACTTGCGAAATAGAGAGAGGAAGAGAGAAAGGGTACGGCGCGCATATCCAAGGGAGAGGGAGAAGAGGAATTCGCGAATCCAAGGAAGGAGAAGAGAGGAGCTGTGTTGCTGAGATTCTGTTGGTGACTCGGTCAAGAGAATTGGTGCTCTCATACTATAAGGTAAGGGTGGGGTTCTTCCTTATAATGGGGTTTCAGGATGGGGATTATGTGGGGATAGGTCCTATAATACCCTTTGATTGATTTTGATGTTTGATTTGGTGTTAGTTGAATTATAACTAGGTTGAATTGAAATTGGGCATTGTTGGTGATTGATGTGATCATAAAAAATTGGTGATTCATTGTTGTTATTGCTAAACGCATGCTAGGTGTTCGATTAAATTATTGATTGGTGTTGTGAGTGACAAATTATGATGATTGATATTGGTGATTAAGAATTGGTGATTTGAATTGGTGAAATAACGAAAATATTGACCCTAGGGCGCCATGGGCGCCATTGTCCTAGCTGCTGATTTTAGGGCCCTGGTGCTGGGCGCCATGCTGGGCGCTGTGTGTTGCTGTTTTTGGCGCCCTGCTGCTGAGCGCCGTGTGCTGTGTTCCAGTCGTGTTGCGTTTGGGTGTCTGTGTTGCTGTTTTAGGCGCCCAGTGCCTGGGCGCCGTGTCTGGTGGGTGTGTGCGTGTGCCAGCGTGTGTTGCTGAATCTGGGCGCAGGGGCGCCATGGGCGCTGTGTCTGGGCATGTCCTGTGTGTGTTGCGTTTTGTTCTGGGTTGTCTGGGCGCCAAGGGCGCCGTTTCTTGCAGTGTTATCTGTTGTGTTGCTGCTTGTTGCTAGGCGCCCTGCTCCTGGGCGCCAAAGCCAGGTGTGTTGCGTTTGTTGCTAGGCGCCCTGCCCCTGGGCGCCAGAGTCAGTTTTGTTGCCTGTTGCTGGGCGCCCTGCTCCTGGGCGCCAGTTTGCTGTGTTGCGTTTTCCTGCTAGGCGCCCAGTGCCTGGGCGCCATTTTCAGGATGTTCCTCAATTTTTCTCCGGTTTTGTTTTTGACATATCTTTTGACTCGGGGGTCCGATTTAGACGTTTCAAAATGTTTTGGAAAGCTTATTCAGAGGCCTAGCTGAATATTCTAATTTGAGGCAAAGTGATCCATTTTTCTGGAGAATTGTTAATCGTTGGTGTGGTCGTTAAATGGTGATGTTTTAAAAAGAAGGTTGCCGTGTCTCAAATACTTTGGAAAAATTGTCGCTTGTCTCCGGTGTTGTGAAAAATCCTCGTGTCTCAAATGTTTTGGAAAATTGTTGTCATCTTGGTGTCTTGGTGTTGTTTTGGAAAATTGTTGTCATCTTGGTGTCTTGGTGCGGTTTGAGCTAGGTGTGAAGGCTCAAACCTTGGTGTTGTTGGAACTAGGTGTGAAAGTTCCAAGTCTTGGTATTCCGTTGTGTCGGGTGGTTGGTGTTCTCGGTGTCGTTGTGGCTAGGTGTGAAAGCTCAACTTTGGTGATATTTGGTGATTGTTGTTGGTGTGTCATATTGTGACTAATTGGTGATTGTCTGTGTGCATTCATGGTGTCGCATACAGCAGATGCATTTATTTTGGTGAAGGCCTTTGGTCTTGGAGCTAGGTGTGAAAGCTCAAATTTTCTAAAACTGGTGAGCCTGGTGTGAAAGCTCATTTTTTGGTGAATTGGTGAGCCTGGTGTGAAAGCTCTCAATTTTGGTGACGCCTCTATTTACAGGCACAATTTTGGTGATTTTGGTACCACATGCATATGCCCGTTGGTGTGGGTTGCATTCATGCATTGTCATGACATTGGTGACTGATTCTGGTGTTACAATTTGGTTTGTGTTTATGATTATATGTGTGTAGTGGAATGGTAGCTATAGTTGTTGTATTCTAACATATTGCCTATCATTTTACGCTATTATATTGGAGATATCTTGTAACAGCCCAAAATAATTAGTTAATTTATTTAATTAATTATCTAGGGTTTTTGTTTGAGAAAAATAAAATAAAATGATAGGAATAATTATTTAGGGATTTTATGTTATAGAATATTAGAAATAATTAGTTGTTAGTATATGTGGATAGGTGGTGGCGAATTAGAGGTGTTAGTGGAGGCCCATGATTAAGTCATAAACTAAGAAAGCCCATGATTGGTTAAGTGAGCCTATAAATAAGGAGTTTTTAAGTTAGGGTTTCATTAGTTGAGAAAATTAGATTTTGTGAGAGAGTGAGAGCTAAGGAGTGGCGGCCAAGGCAAGGAAAAAGAGAGGAATTTCGTGGCTTCCATAGAGAAAAAGAAAGAGAGGAGTTCGTGACCAAGAAAGAAAAGAGGAGAGAGAAGAAAAGCTAGGTTTTTCAAGGTTTCTAAGCCTAAGGATTCGAGTTCTTCAATTATGAGGTAAGGGGGCTCTCGTTCATAGTTAATAATTTATAAATCACGAAATCATGGGGACTAGGTGTTAGGAGTAGTTATTTAAATTGCTGTTGATGTTTATAATATCTATATGTGGCTGAAGTGTGATGGTTGTTTGTGTTGTTGAATTCACTGTTTTGAGATGTTCTGACATAGGTTTAGTATTTCAGTGACTGAGAACGTTTTACTAATTGAAAAATTATGTGGTTTGTCATTTCGAAAACTTGATTGAATGCTTGTTAATTTGCCGCTGGTTTGGTTGCGTTTAGAGCTGTGAAGATCGAGTTATGAATTTCACAAGTTAGGGTAATATTCTGGAAGCATTCTGGACATAGGTTCGGTATTTTTAAAACTGGGAACTTTCTGTTGGTCAAAAAATTATGGGACTTTTTTTGTTAGAACACAGACTTAATTTTGGTCACTTTGGCACTGGTTTGGTTAAATTTGGAGTAGTGTAGCTCGAGTTATGAGCGTCTCAAGTCAGGTCAAATTTCTGGACTTAAACTATGTATAGGTTCAGTGTTTCAGGTCTTGTGTCTTCAATTGAACTCTGATTTGAACGATTCTTTTTCCATTAGAAACTATACTCAAATTGTTTTTGTCAAGGCTAAGGTTTTGTTCCATTTGGTCAAGTGTAAGTCAGTTTAGAGTGATTTGAAGTGGAAGGATAGAATCTGTCCAGTCTGGGAACCATTCGGTTGTTTCTAAAAACTGTACTAATTGGCTCATTGTTTCAAAAAAAGAAAAACTATAGTCAGAAACTAGACTTTCTCAGGTTTCTGTAGAGGGGTCGTTTGTTGGAATCCGATGTCGTTTACTATTTTAACTAATTCGCCGAATTCTGGCTGCCGTGTTCGCGTAGCCCAGGGTGTCGCTGTTGTTCCCAAATTTGTTTTCTAAATATCTTTTGACTCGGGTGTCCAAATTTGATGGTTCAAAATGCGTTTCGAAGCTTATTCAGGTGCCTACCTGGATATTCTAATTATAGGCAAAAATAAATTATTTTTCAGAGGGTTCTGGGCAGATGTTGTCCGAGGTGTCTAAAATGTAGTTTTGCTTGCCTATTCCGTGTCGATGTCCTAAAAGGGTTTAATTGAATTGGTGTTGGTGTAAATGGTGGGTCTGTTTGGTGAGTCTATTTGGTGAGTTTAGTTGGTGAGTCAATATGGTGAGATTATTAATTATTTGGTGATGGTGAGTTGATTAATAGCCTTGGTGAGTCTGTTAATTATTTGGTGATTATGCTTGTTGCTCGTTTGGTGTGTCATGGTGTGTTATGATGCATATTAATGGTGAATATATCTTGATGATTGGTGAGTATATAAATTATTGGTGAGCAATATAAATACGTTTATGACGATGTCGTGATGTGATTGTGACGTTTATGATGCATATTAATGGTGAATATATCTTGGTGATTGGTGAGTATATAAATTATTGGTGAGTAATATAAATACATCATTTGGTGTTTTGGTGTCATGGTGCATAGTCTTGGTGTCGCATAGTCATATGCATTTCTGGTGAATAGGCCTCGGCCTCCTAAAATATTTTGGTGTTGGTGAATAAGTAAAACTATTGGTGAATATGCTATGGTGTACTTTGGTGATTTTGGTGTGTTTGATGCATTGTCATGGTGTCACATAATCATATGCATTTTTGGTGAATAGGCTTCGGCCTCATTATAAATTTCTGGTGAATAGGCCTCGGCCTCCTAAAATATTTTGGTGTTTGGTGAATGCCCTCAAGGCAATTTTGGTGAATGGATCCACATGCATATGCCCAGTGGAGTTTTGGGTTTCATTTCATACATTGCATACACGTCCTGTGTTTGAGTGCGTCTTCTTAAACTAATGGTGTAACTGTATTCTGGGTGTAACTGTATTTGGTGTGACGGTACTCGGTGTAACAGTATTCGGCGTAACTGGATTTGGTGTACCTGTATTGATGGTGTAGTTAAATTGATGGTATCCCTGGTGTGCCTATTATACTGTGTTTCTTGTTTTATTTATTATTATCTATGTATTGAGACTCACCCTACTGCGTCGTGTTGCCTCGTATGTCGGCAACCTGCAGGTGTCGGTGACTGAAGGTGGCTAGAGATTCTTCTTCTAGTATGGTCGAGTCGGCTCTGATACGTAGCACTCGGGAGGGTTGTCCTTGTGTCTTTCCTTATGTGTTATGTATATGCCTTTCTAAGTTGTAAACCTTTTGAAGTATGATTGCCAAGTTAAACCTTTTTATTTCCGCTGCATGTTTTTGAAAAGAAGTTAGTTATAATTAAAGTACTCTGTTTGCGAAGTGGTTTTCCGGTTCGAAAAATGTGACACTCTTTTGCGCGAAAAACTCTGATATTTTTTTTAATAAACCGTTGGGTAGAAAAAGGGGTGTTACATTAGTGGTATCAGAGCAATGGTTGGTCCGTCCGGCCGAGTCATCGAGTCGTTGTGTCGGTTAGCGACCAACTGTTGTCTTTTATTCTGACTGTGGTTTGTGTTGCAGAGATGATCCTGATCATGAAGGTAATGGTAAGAGAACTAGTGGGGGAGATGCTCCTACTGGTATTGTATTGCTTGTTATGTTTTTTTTTCTTGTGTGAACTCTGTGCTTTGCTTGTGTGTTGTATTTGTTGTTTTATGTTTAGCTTATGAATTTCGAGGACGAAATTCTTTTAAGTGGGGGAGAGTTGTAACAGCCCAAAATAATTAGTTAATTTATTTAATTAATTATCTAGGGTTTTTGTTTGAGAAAAATAAAATAAAATGATAGGAATAATTATTTAGGGATTTTATGTGATAGAATATTAGAAATAATTAGTTGTTAGTATATGTGGATAGGTGGTGGCGAATTAGAGGTGTTAGTGGAGGCCCATGATTAAGTCATAAACTAAGAAAGCCCATGATTGGTTAAGTGAGCCTATAAATAAGGAGTTTTTAAGTTAGGGTTTCATTAGTTGAGAAAATTAGATTTTGTGAGAGAGTGAGAGCTAAGGAGTGGCGGCCAAGGCAAGGAAAAAGAGAGGAATTTCGTGGCTTCCATAGAGAAAAAGAAAGAGAGGAGTTCGTGACCAAGAAAGAAAAGAGGAGAGAGAAGAAAAGCTAGGTTTTTCAAGGTTTCTAAGCCTAAGGATTCGAGTTCTTCAATTATGAGGTAAGGGGGCTCTCGTTCATAGTTAATAATTTATAAATCACGAAATCATGGGGACTAGGTGTTAGGAGTAGTTATTTAAATTGCTGTTGATGTTTATAATATCTATATGTGGCTGAAGTGTGATGGTTGTTTGTGTTGTTGAATTCACTGTTTTGAGATGTTCTGACATAGGTTTAGTATTTCAGTGACTGAGAACGTTTTACTAATTGAAAAATTATGTGGTTTGTCATTTCGAAAACTTGATTGAATGCTTGTTAATTTGCCGCTGGTTTGGTTGCGTTTAGAGCTGTGAAGATCGAGTTATGAATTTCACAAGTTAGGGTAATATTCTGGAAGCATTCTGGACATAGGTTCGGTATTTTTAAAACTGGGAACTTTATGTTGGTCAAAAAATTATGGGACTTTTTTTGTTAGAACACAGACTTAATTTTGGTCACTTTGGCACTGGTTTGGTTAAATTTGGAGTAGTGTAGCTCGAGTTATGAGCGTCTCAAGTCAGGTCAAATTTCTGGACTTAAACTATGTATAGGTTCAGTGTTTCAGGTCTTGTGTCTTCAATTGAACTCTGATTTGAACGATTCTTTTTCCATTAGAAACTATACTCAAATTGTTTTTGTCAAGGCTAAGGTTTTGTTCCATTTGGTCAAGTGTAAGTCAGTTTAGAGTGATTTGAAGTGGAAGGACAGAATCTGTCTAGTCTGGGAACCATTCGGTTGTTTCTAAAAACTGTACTAATTGGCTCATTGTTTCAAAAAAAGAAAAACTATAGTCAGAAACTAGACTTTCTCAGGTTTCTGTAGAGGGGTCGTTTGTTGGAATCCGATGTCGTTTACTATTTTAACTAATTCGCCGAATTCTGGCTGCCGTGTTCGCGTAGCCCAGGGTGTCGCTGTTGTTCCCAAATTTGTTTTCTAAATATCTTTTGACTCGGGTGTCCAAATTTGATGGTTCAAAATGCGTTTCGAAGATTATTCAGGTGCCTACCTGGATATTCTAATTATAGGCAAAAATAAATTATTTTTCAGAGGGTTCTGGGCAGATGTTGTCCGAGGTGTCTAAAATGTAGTTTTGCTTGCCTATTCCGTGTCGAAGTCCTAAAAGGGTTTAATTGAATTGGTGTTGGTGTAAATGGTGGGTCTGTTTGGTGAGTCTATTTGGTGAGTTTAGTTGGTGAGTCAATATGGTGAGATTATTAATTATTTGGTGATGGTGAGTTGATTAATAGCCTTGGTGAGTCTGTTAATTATTTGGTGATTATGCTTGTTGCTCGTTTGGTGTGTCATGGTGTGTTATGATGCATATTAATGGTGAATATATCTTGATGATTGGTGAGTATATAAATTATTGGTGAGCAATATAAATACGTTTATGACGATGTCGTGATGTGATTGTGACGTTTATGATGCATATTAATGGTGAATATATCTTGGTGATTGGTGAGTATATAAATTATTGGTGAGTAATATAAATACATCATTTGGTGTTTTGGTGTCATGGTGCATAGTCTTGGTGTCGCATAGTCATATGCATTTCTGGTGAATAGGCCTCGGCCTCCTAAAATATTTTGGTGTTGGTGAATAAGTAAAACTATTGGTGAATATGCTATGGTGTACTTTGGTGATTTTGGTGTGTTTGATGCATTGTCATGGTGTCACATAATCATATGCATTTTTGGTGAATAGGCTTCGGCCTTAGGCTTCGGCCTTATTATAAATTTCTGGTGAATAGGCCTCGGCCTCCTAAAATATTTTGGTGTTTGGTGAATGCCCTCAAGGCAATTTTGGTGAATGGATCCACATGCATATGCCCAGTGGAGTTTTGGGTTTCATTTCATACATTGCATACACGTCCTGTGTTTGAGTGCGTCTTCTTAAACTAATGGTGTAACTGTATTCTGGGTGTAACTGTATTTGGTGTGACGGTACTCGGTGTAACAGTATTCGGCGTAACTGGATTTGGTGTAACTGTATTGATGGTGTAGTTAAATTGATGGTATCCCTGGTGTGCCTATTATACTGTGTTTCTTGTTTTATCTATTATTATCTATGTATTGAGACTCACCCTACTGCGTCGTGTTGCCTCGTATGTCGGCAACCTGCAGGTGTCGGTGACTGAAGGTGGCTAGAGATTCTTCTTCTAGTATGGTCGAGTCGGCTCTGATACGTAGCACTCGGGAGGGTTGTCCTTGTGTCTTTCCTTATGTGTTATGTATATGCCTTTCTAAGTTGTAAACCTTTTGAAGTATGATTGCCAAGTTAAACCTTTTTATTTCCGCTGCATGTTTTTGAAAAGAAGTTAGTTATAATTAAAGTACTCTGTTTGCGAAGTGGTTTTCCGGTTCGAAAAATGTGACACTCTTTTGCGCGAAAAACTCTGATATTTTTTTTAATAAACCGTTGGGTAGAAAAAGGGGTGTTACATATCTCACCCCTTCTGTTTGAATGTTACCCCTATGCGGTAACGTGCAGGTGATCGCGAGTGAAGGCTTAGGTACCTTCGCTATTCTGAGTCGGTGTCGTCGGTGTCCTTGCTTTGATGTGTAACACTCAGGGGGGGGGGGGGGGGGGGGGGGGGATAAACGCTAAACTTTGGTTGTTATATTTTATTTGTTTAGAGTCCATTCAGGACGTTATTACTTTATGTTTTAGAACTTATTTCTTTCCGCTGCGTGGTGATGTATTTTTTTTTGACGATGCTGTTATTTAAACTGGTGTTATGGGCTTCGACCCTTCTTGACAGGTGTTATATATCGTATGCGGTGTTTTGAACTATCGATGAAATGTGTGACATCTCTTTTCGAAATATGAAATAAATTTTTGTAACTCTGATTTTTATCAAATAACTACCGGGTAGAAAAGGGGTGTTACATTAGTGGTATCAGAGCAAATGTTCGGTCTGTCCGGCCAAGTTGTCCAGTTGTAGTGTCAATTGACAATGGTGTGTTGTCGATTATATCTAACTGTTGTTTGTTTTGCAGCAAGTGAGTTGAAATGGCTGGGAGGAACGATACTGCAATTGCTGCTGCTCTAGCTGCTATGGCGCAGGCTGTCCAGAATCAGCAGAATGCCGGTGAGAATGTTGGGACTCGCAGTCTGGCGACATTTCAGAGAGAGAATCCGCCCACGTTCAAGGGCAAGTATGATCCCGATGGTGCTTTGGCTTGGTTGAAAGAAATGGAGAGGATTTTCCGAGTGATGGATTGTACCCAAGTACAGAAGGTCCGCTATGGTACGCATATGCTAGCTGAGGAAGCTGATGATTGGTGGTTAGAGACGAGGCAGAGGTTGGAGGCTGCTAATGAAGAGATTACCTGGGAAGTGTTCAGCAGAGAGTTTAACCGTAAGTACTATCCTGAAGATGTCCGAGGGAAGAAAGAGATTGAGTTTCTGGAGCTGAAACAAGGGAGTATGTCTGTATCGGAGTATGCCGCTAAGTTCGTGGAGCTAGCAAAGTTCTATCCGCATTACACTGGAGCTAATGCTGAGTTTTCTAAGTGTATCAAGTTTGAGAATGGTTTGAGGCCCGAGATCAAGAAGGCAATCAGATATCAAAAGATCCGTGTTTTTGCTGACTTGATTGATAGTTGCAGAATTTTTGAGGAGGATAGTAATGCGCACTACAAGATTGTGAATGATAAGAGGAGCAAATTTCAAGGCCGTAGTAAGCCGTATGAGGTCCCTGCGGGCAAGGGTAAGCAGAGAGCTGATGCTGGCAAGAGGACTAGTGGGGGAGATGCCCCTGCTAGCATTGTGTGTTTTAAGTGTGGAAAGCCTGGCCACAAGAGTGTCATGTGCAGAAGCGACGTAAAGAAGTGTTTCAAGTGCGGTAAGGACGGTCATGTGGTGGCCGAATGTGAGCGCAAGGCAGTGGTCTGCTACAACTGTGGTGAAGAGGGGCACATTAGTACTTAGTGTCCGAAGCCGAAGAAGGAAAGGTGCAGTGGAAAGGTGTTCGCTTTAGCAGGTGAAGAGCCCACTGAAGATGATGGACTCATTAGAGGTACGTGCTTCATTAATGGTACTCCTTTAAAGTCTATTGTTGATACTGGTGCTACTCATTGCTTTATTGCTGTTGATTGTTGTAAGATGTTGAATCTTGTATTGTCTGCTATGAATGGAGGGATGGTTGTCGACACTCCAGCTAAGGGGTCGGTAACTACCTCTCTAGTGTGTTCTCAGTGTCCCTTGTCGATCTTCGACAGAGACTTTGTTGTGGACTTTGTTTGTTTGCCGCTGAATGGATTAGATGTAATCTTGGGTATGAACTGGTTGGAGCATAACCATGTTCGCATTGATTGTCGTCGCAAGTCTGTGAGCTTTGGAGAAGAAGAGTCTGGGTTGTTATCTGCTAGTCAGTTGCGGAGGTTAGCAAAGGAGGGAGTTCAGTTATTCTCGCTGATGGCATCGCTGTCTGTTGAGAATCAAGCTATCATTGAAGAGCTGCAGGTGTGTGCGCGAATTTCCCGAAGTCTTTCCTGATGAGATTCCAAGTGTGCCGCCTGAGAGGGAAGTAGAGTTTTCTATTGATCTTGTACCCGGTTCGAGGCCTGTGTCTATGGCACCGTACAGGATGTCTGCGTCAGAATTGTCTGAGTTGAAGAAGCAACTTGAAGATCTGCTTGAGAAGAGGTTTATTAGGCCGAGTGTATCGCCATGGGGAGCTCCTGTGTTGTTGGTGAAGAAGAAGGATGGAAGCATGAGGTTGTGTGTTGATTATAGGCAGCTGAATAAGGTGACTATTAAGAACAAGTATCCACTACCAAGGATAGACGATTTGATGGATCAGTTAGTGGGTGCTCGAGTGTTCAGCAAGATTGATTTGAGATCAGGTTATCATCAGATCAAGGTGAAGGATGAAGATGTTCAGAAGACTGCTTTCAGGACGCGATATGGTCATTATGAGTATTCGGTGATGCCGTTCGGTGTCACTAACGCGCCGGGTGTATTTATGGAGTACATGAATCGTATATTCCATACTTACTTGGATCGGTTCGTAGTTGTGTTCAATGAAGACATCCTGATTTATTCGAAATCGGAGGAAGAGCATGCGGAGCATTTGAGATTAGTATTGGAGGTCCTGAGAGAGAAGAGGCTGTATGCCAAATTGTCTAAGTGTTAATTCTGGTTGTCAGAAGTAAGTTTTCTGGGTCATATCATTTCTGGTAGTGGTATTGCTGTAGATCTGTCTAAGGTTGATGTCGTGATGCAGTGGGAGAGTCCGAAGTCGGTTACGGAGATTAGAAGCTTCTTAGGGTTGGCTGGTTACTACAGAAGGTTCATCGAAGGTTTTTCTAAGTTGGCCCTTCTGTTGACGCAGTTGACTTGTAAGGGTAAAGGCTTTTGTGTGGGATGCTCGTTGTGAGGAAAGTTTCCTTGAGTTGAAGAAGAGGTTGACGACGTCTCCTGTTTTGACGTTGCCGAAACCGGGAGAGCCGTTTGTGGTGTATTGTGATGCTTCGAAGATGGGTCTAGGTGGCGTGCTTATGCAAGATGGGAAGGTGATTGCTTATGCGTCGAGGCAGTTAAGGATTCATGAGAAGAATTATCCAACGCATGATTTGGAGTTAGCTGCAGTAGTCTTTGCGTTGAAGGTTTGGAGGCACTATTTGTATGGTTCCAGATTTGAGGTGTTCAGTGATCATAAGAGTTTGAAGTACTTGTTTGACCAGAAGGAGCTGAATATGAGGCAGCGAAGGTGGTTAGAACTGTTGAAAGACTATGATTTCGGTTTGAACTATCATCCAGGCAAAGCTAATGTCGTGGCTGATGCTTTAAGTCGGAAGTCCTTGCATATGTCGGCAATGATGGCTAAGGAGTTAGAGTTGATTGAGGAATTCAGGGATCTAAGTTTGGTTTGTGAAGTGTCGCTTCAGAGTATTAAGTTGGGTATGTTGAAGATTAATAATGAGTTCCTTGATAGTATCAGAGAAGCCCAGAAGTTGGATATCAAGTTGGTGGATTTGATGGTCGGGGATGATCAGCCTGAGGGTAGTGACTTTAAGTTGGATGCGCACGGTGTTTTAAGATTCCGTGATAGGATTTGTATTCCTGAAGGCGCAGAGCTGAAGAGAGCAATTTTAGAAGAGGGCCATCGGAGTAAGGTAAGTATTCATCCGGGAGCTACGAAGATGTATCAAGATCTGAAGAAGTTGTTTTGGTGGCCTGGTATGAAGCGAGATGTAGCACAATTTGTGTATGCCTGTTTGACTTGCCAGAAGTCAAAGGTGGAGCATCAGAAGCCTGCTGGGCTGATGCAACCGTTAGAAATTCCGGAGTGGAAATGGGATAGCATCTCGATGGATTTTGTAACGAGATTGCCTAATACTGCGAAAGGGTATGATGCAATTTGGGTGATTGTTAACAGGTTAACAAAATCGTCTCATTTTGTTCCTATCAGCATCACGTATCCGGTGTTGAAGTTGGCAGAGATTTATATCAGAGAGATTGTGAAGCTTCATGGAGTTCCTAAGAGTATCGTTTCGGATAGAGATCAGAGGTTCACTTCAGATTTCTGGAAGAGTTTGCAAGAGAAGTTGGGGTCCTAAGCTGAGGTTGAGTTCGGCATATCATCCTCAAGCAGATGGTCAGTCAGAGAGGACAATTCAGTCATTAGAAGACTTGTTGAGGGCTTGTGTTTTGGAACAGGGAGGTTCGTGGGACTCCTACCTTTCGTTGATTGAGTTCACGTATAACAATAGTTACCATTCTAGTATCGGGATGACACCTTTTGAAGGCATTATATGGTCGGAAGTGTAGAACCCCGTTGTGTTGGTATGAGTCTGGAGAGAGTGTGGTGCTTGGACCGGAAATTGTTCGGGAGACAACTGAGAAGATAAAGTTGATCCGTGAGAAGATGAAGGCCTTGCAGAGTCGTTAGAAGAGCTATCACGACAAGAGGAGAAAAAATTTAGAGTTCCAGGGAGGTGAGCATGTATTTTTGAGAGTACTCAGTGACCGGTGTTGGCCGTGCTTTGAAGTCGAAGAAGCCCACTCCTCGATTCATTGGTCTTTATCAGATTTCCGGGAGAGTTGGGAATGTGGCGTATAGAGTGGCTTTACCGCCAAACCTTTCGAATTTGCACGACGTGTTTCACGTGTCGCAACTTCGGAAGTACGTTTCGGATCCATCTCATGTGATCCACATGGATGATGTGGAGGTGCGGGATAATCTCACGGTGGAGACGATGCCTGTGCAGATTGAAGACCATGAGGTGAAGGTGTTAAGAGGCAAGGAAATTGCATTGGTGAAGGTGGTCTGGCTAGGAGCTTTCGGTGAGAGCATGACTTGGGAGTTGGAGAGTAAGATGCGGGAGTCCTATCCAGAGCTGTTTGATTCAGGTGAGTTTTCGAGGACGAAAACATTCTAAGTGGGGGAGAGTTGTAACGCCCAAATATTTAATTAAATTATCTAATTAAATATTTAGGTATCCAATTATTTATTTATTTTAATGGTGTAATTATATTAGCATTTGATTAAGAGGTGTATAATTGAATAATAGGAGATGGTGTTAGTAATCGGGCTTAAGCTGGAGGAAAGCTCGTGATCCATGAGCCCAAGGCTTAGGTGCATGAAGGGAGTGTTAGTGAGGGTTAGGGTATTTCGCATATGGAGAAGAAAAAGAAAGAAAAATTTGCAAAGAGGAGAGAAAGAGAGAGGAGGGTTTCGGCGCAAATCCAAGGGAGAAGAGGAGGAGGAGGAGTTCGCGAATTCAAGGGAGCAGAGAGGAGCTGTGTTGCGGAGGTTTTGTTGGTGACTCGATCAAGAGAAGTGGTGCTCTCCTACTATAAGGTAAGGGTGGGGTTCTTCCTTATAATGGGGTTTCATGATGGGGTTATGTGGGGATAGGTCCTATAATACCTTTTGATGGATTGTGATGTTTGATTTGGTGTTAGTTGAATTATAACTAGGTTGGATTGAAATTTGACATTTGTTGGTGATAGTTGTGACTCTAGAACTTGGTGCTCATTGTTGTTATTACTAAACGCATGCTAGGTGTTCGATTAAATTGTTGTTTGGTGTTGTGAGTGACAAATTATGATGATTGACATTGGTGATTAAGGATTGGTGATTTGAATTGGTGAATTAACGAAATTATTAAACCCTAGGGAGCCATGGGCGCCACTGTCCTAGATGCTGTTTTTGGGGCCCTAGTGCTGGGCGCCATCCCTGAAATGTTGTAGTGCTGTTTCTGGCGCCCTGTGCCTGGCCATGTTGCTTTGGTGTTCTGTTGCTGTTTCTGGCGCCCCGTGCATGGGCGCCGTGACGGGGTGTGTTCGCGTGTGTCAGTGTGTGTGTGTTGCCCGTGTCTGGGTGCAGGGGCGCCTGTTCCTGAGTTGTGTTGCGCGCTGTCTTGGCGCAGGGGCGCCATGGGCGCCATGGGCACTGTGTCTGGGCGTGTCCTGTTTGTGTTGCGTTTTGTGCTGCTGTTGTCTGGGCGCCAATTCCTGTGCCAGGTTGCGTTTCTGTTGTGTTCCCTGCTTGCTAGGCGCCCTGCTCCTGGGCGCCAGGTTCAGCGTGTTGCCTGTTGCTGGGCGCCCTGCTCCTGGGCGCCAGTTTGCTGTGTTGCGTTTTCCTGCTAGGCGCCCTGTGCCTGGGCACCATTTTCAGCATATGTCTCAGTTTTGTTCCTATTTTGTTTTTGCAATATCTTTTTACTCGGGAGTCTGATTGAGACGTTTCAAAATGTTTTGGAAAGCTTATTCAGAAGCCTAGCTGAATATTCTAATTTAAGGCAAAGTGATCTATTTTTCTGGAAATTGTTAGCCGTTGTCTTAGTCGTTAAGTGTTGATGCCTTTGGGAAAAGAAAAATTGTCGCATCTCAAATATTTTGGAAAGTTGTCGTCGTCCCAATATTTTGGAAACTTGTTGTCATCTTGGTGTCTTGGTGCTGTTTGAGCTAGGTGTGAAGGCTCAAACCTTGGTGTTGTGGGAGCTAGGTGTGAAGGCACCAAATATTGGTGTTCCGTTGTCTCGGGTAGTTTGGTATTTCGGTGTCGTTGGGCTAGGTGTGAAAGCTCAAATTTGGTGATATTGGTGAATAATTTTTGGTGTGTCACGTTGTGACTATTTTGGATGATTGTGTGTGTGCATACATGGTGTCGCATACAGCATGTGCATTTATTTTGGTGAAGGCCTTTGGTCTTGGAGCTAGGTGTGAAAGCTCAAATTTTTCAAAAACTAGTGAGCTGGGTGTGAAAGCTCAAATTTTATGAATTGGTGAGCCGGGTGTGAAAGCTCTCAATTTTGGTGACGCCTCTATTTACGGGCAAAATTTTTGGTGATTTGGTACCACATGCATATGCCCGTTGGTGTGGGTTGCATTCATGCATTGTCATGACATTTGGTGACTGATTGTGGTGTTTACTATTTGACGTGTGTTTATTAATTAGATGTGTGTATTGGAGTGGTAGATATAGTTGTTGTAACACCCCCTTCTATCTTAACTATTATTCAGTATATAAAATCAGAGTTTTAAAAGAATATAAACCATTGAAGGAAGTGTCACATTTCAACAACAATCATCATATTCATAATTCATCCATAAACTCATCAAATGCTTGACTAATGCATGTAATACAACATGCATGTGGATCCATCATCACCGCCATTAGCCTGGAGGGCACTCACCGCTTTGGCCGAAGCCACCACACCGCTTTGGCCGAAGCCTACACACCGCTTATGCAACATGAGTCATGTGACACTATGACTATGCACCACAACACCACACATAAGCCATGATAATTATTAAACTCACCGCTTTATATTTCTTAACTCAACATCATCAACATATAAGCTTTAGGGCATCACACCGCTTTGGACCGAAGTCCCAAACATCATCAACATGTAAGCCTTAAGGATATCACACCGCTTTGGACCAAAGTCCCACACCGCACTATTTAATTAAAAACAGCAATACTTACAAAACGCAACAGCAAGAGCATTTTATAAAAATCTCAACCTTAGCTTCATAAAAACTGCAACGTTATCCCTTAAAACGAGCAACACACATTTATTTAAATACAACAGTAGCTTTGGTTTCTTTGAAAACAACAACACCAATTATCAACACCACGAACCATTATCAATTCAATTCAATTCAATTCAATTTAAACATCACATTATGTTTAGAAAACACTCTCTTTTCGTTTAGAAAAGACCACATTTGACTTGAGGGAAACATCACAATTTTAAGCTTAGGAGACACCATATTTAAATTAAGAAAAACCTCACAATTTAATAGTGGAAATATCACATTATGTTTAGAAAACCTCCCATTTAAAGCTGAGGAAAAACAGTGTGCAAACAACCACAAAACAGCGAGAAAACAGCACTAAACAAATGAGAAACAGCAACTCGCGCTGGGAGGCGCGAGTGAGGCGCGACTCCAGCGCGATTGGGCAGCAACTTTGTATTTGGCAGCGCAGCGCTCGCGCTTGGAGCGCGACTGCAGCGCATACGAGGCGCGAAATGGCAGGAAGCCTTCACACACCGAAAACATCAAAAACTCAGTATTTTACTCAACACGATCTCATCATCAATTCTTCCCACCCATTATCAAAACACAATTTTTACACATAACCATATTCCTTTCATTGAGGTAGTTAATCAAACAATTTATGTGCACATTTCCTATCATGCTCATATTCACATCACTCCACATGCTTCGCCAAAATAATTCAACACAACAACAAGGCACTAAACACATCATCCAACAATTCAATCCATCTCACTACAACAACAAAACAGTAACAATTATCCACAATTCAACTAACTCATTTCATCAACAAAATATTAGCATGACATTCAACAATCCAAACTCCTACAACCTAACCTACATAAATCGCATATCTTAAGCACTATTATAGGTACAAAGAAGAGCCCCCTAACCTTGATGATTCGAAGAACTCAGCCACGCATAAGCCACCAAGAAAAACGCAGCAGCCCCCCTCCTCCTCTCTTTCGCAAACCGTGGGGCTAAAGCCAAGATGAAGCAACTTCTCTCCTTCTCTTCTCTAGCGGTTGCCGTCGCATCCCTCTCTTCCCTCTCCTCTTGCTTCGGTTTCTCTCTCCCCTCTCTCTCACCTCCTCCTACCGTCGTTCTCTCTCTCACGAGCTCACCCTCCTTTCTCTTTTTCTCCTCTTTCTTTCTTTTCTCTTTTTCTTCTCCTTTCTTCTTTCTGTTTCCTCTCTTACCCAGCGCCCCTTTCTCTTGTTCTATTCCCTTTCTTTGATTCAATTTAACCCTAGGCCCAATAATGCTTGGGCCCTATTTGCACCTCCCATTTCAATTAATTCCACCACTCCCTAATTTCTTAAACACCTCTTAAATAACATAAACCCCAAATTAATTAATTCACTTAAATAATTATTGTAAGCCCTAAATAGCTTAAATAAATAATTAAATTATTTTGGGGCGTTACAGTTGTCATATTCTAGCATATTTCCTATCATTTTACGCTATTATATTGAAGATATCCCACCCCTTCTGTTTGAATGTTACCCCTATGCGGTAACGTGCAGGTGATTGCGAGTGAAGGCCTAGTTACCTTCGCTAGTCTGAGTCGGTGTCATTTTCTTTGATATGTAACACTCAAGGGGGGAAACGAACCTAGACTTGGCTGTTGCATTTTATTTATTTGGAGTCCATTCAGGACGTTATGATTTTATTGCTTGAAAACTTATTTCTATTTCCGCTGCGTGGTGATGTATTTTTGACGATGCGGTTATTTAAACTGGTGTTATGGGCTTCGACCCTTCTTGACAAGTGTTATATATCGTATGTGATGTTTTGAACTATCGATGAAATGTGTGACATCTCTTTTCGAAGTATGAAAAATTTTTATAACTCTGATTTTATTAAATAATTATCGCGTAGAAAAGGGGTGTTACATTAGTGGTATCAGAGCAAAAGTTCGGTCTGTCCGGCCAAGTTGTCCAGTCGTAGTGTCAATTGACAATGGTGTGTTGTCAATTATATCTAACTGTTGTTTGTTTTGTAGCAAGTGAGTTGAAATGGCTGGGAGGAACGATACTGCAATTGCTGCTGCTCTAGCTGCTATGGCGCAGGCTGTGCAGAATCAACAGAATGCTGGTGAAAATGCTGGGTCTCGAAGTTTGGCTACTTTTCAGAGAGAGAATCCGCCTACCTTCAAGGGCAAGTATGATCTCGATGGTGCTTTAGCTTGGTTGAAAGAAATGGAGAGGATTTTTCGAGTGATGGATTGTACCCAAGCACAGAAAGTCCGCTATGGTACGCATATGCTAGCTGAGGAAGCTGATGATTGGTGGTTAGAGGCGAGGCAGAGATTGGAGACTGCTAATGAAGAGATTACCTGGGAAGTGTTCAGCAGAGAGTTTAACCGTAAGTATTATCCTGAAGATGTCTGAGGGAAGAAAGAGATTGAGTTTCTGGAGCTGAAACAAGGGAGTATGTCCGTATCAGAGTATGCCGCTAAGTTCGTGGAGCTAGCAAAGTTCTATCCGCATTACACTGGAGCTAATGCTGAGTTTTCTAAGTGTATCAAGTTTGACAATGGTTTGAGGCCCGAGATCAAGAAGGCAATCAGATATCAAAAGATCCGTGTCTTTGCTGACTTGATTGATAGTTGCAGAATTTTTGAGGAGGATAGTAATGCTCACTACAAGATTGTGAATGATAAGAGGAGCAAGTTTCAAGGCCGTAGTAAGCCGTATGAGGTCCCTGCGGGCAAGGGTAAGCAGAGAGCTGATGCTGGCAAGAGGACTAGTGGGGGAGATGCCCCTGCTAGCATTGTGTGTTTTAAGTGTGGCAAGCCTGGCCACAAGAGTGTCATGTGCAGAAGCGACGTAAAGAAGTGTTTCAAGTGCGGTAAGGATGGTCATGTGGTGGCCGAATGTGAGCGCAAGGCAGTGGTCTGCTACAACTGTGGTGAAGATGGGCACATTAGTACTCAGTGTCCGAAGCCGAAGAAGGAAAGGTCCAGTGGAAAGGTGTTCGCTTTAGCAGGTGAAGAGACTACTGAAGATGATGGACTCATTAGAGGTACGTGCTTCATTAATGGTACTCCTTTAAAGTCTATTGTTGATACTGGTGCTACTCATTGCTTTATTGCTGCTGATTGTTGTAAGAGATTGGGTCTAGTTTTGTCTGCTATGAATGGAGAGATGGTTGTCGACACTCCAGCTAAGGGGTCGGTAACCACTTCTCTTGTATGTTCTCAGTGTCCCGTGTCGATCTTCGACTGAGACTTTGTTGTGGATTTTGTTTGTTTGCCGCTGAAGGGATTAGATGTAATTTTGGGCATGAACTGGTTGGAGCATAACCATGTTCGCATTGATTGTCGTCGCAAGTCTGTGAGCTTTGGAGAGGAAGAGTCTGGTTTGTTATCTGCTAGTCAGTTGTGGAAGTTAGCAAAGGAGGGAGTTCAGTTATTCTCGCTGATGGCATCGCTGTCTACTGAGAATCAAGCTATCATTGAAGAGTTGCAGGTGGTGCGCGAATTTCCTGAAGTCTTTCCCGATGAGATTCCAAGTGTGCCGCCTGAGAGGGAAGTGGAGTTTTCTATTGATCTTGTACCCGGTACGAGGCCTGTGTCTATGGCACCGTACAGGATGTCTGCATCAGAATTGACTGAGTTGAAGAAGCAACTTGAAGATCTGCTTGAGAAGAAGTTTATTAGGCCGAGTGTATCGCCGTGGGGAGCTCCTGTGTTGCTGGTGAAGAAGAAAGATGGAAGCATGAGGTTGTGTGTTGATTATAGGCAGCTGAATAAGATGACCATTAAGAACAAGTATCCACTGCCGAGGATAGACGATTTGATGGATCAGTTAGTGGGTGCTCGAGTGTTCAGCAAGATTGATTTGAGATCAGGTTATCATCAGATCAAGGTGAAGGATGGTGATGTTCAGAAGACTGCTTTCAGGACGCGGTATGGGCATTATGAGTATTCGGTGATGCCATTCGGTGTCACTAATGCGCCGGGTGTATTTATGGAGTACATGAATCGTATATTCCATACTTACTTGGATCGGTTCGTGGTTGTGTTCATTGACGACATCCTGATTTATTCGAAATCGGAGGAAGAGCATGCGGAGCATTTGAGATTAGTATTGGAGGTCCTGAGAGAGAAGAGTCTGTATGCCAAATTGTCTAAGTGTGAATTCTGGTTGTCAGAAGTAAGTTTTCTGGGTCATATCATTTCTGGTAGTGGTATTGCTGTAGATCCGTCTAAGGTTGATGCCGTGATGCAGTGGGAGAGTCCGAAGTCGGCTACGGAGATTAGAAGCTTCTTAGGGTTGGCTGGTTACTACAGAAGGTTCATCGAAGGTTTTTCTAAGTTGGCCCTTCCGTTGACGCAGTTGACTTGTAAGGGTAAAGCTTTTGTGTGGGATGCTCGTTGTGAGGAAAGTTTCCTTGAGTTGAAGAAGAGATTGACGACGTCTCCTGTTTTGACATTGCCAAATCCGGGAGAGCCGTTCGTGGTGTATTGTGATGCTTCGAAGATGGGTCTAGGTGGCGTGCTTCTGCAAGATGGGAAGGTGATTGCTTATGCGTCGAGGCAGTTAAGGATTCATGAGAAGAATTATCCAACGCATGATTTGGAGTTGGCTGCAGTAGTCTTTGTGTTGAAGATTTGGAGGCACTATTTGTATGGTTCCAGATTTGAGGTGTTCAGTGATCATAAGAGTTTGAAATATTTGTTTGACCAGAATGAGCTGAATATGAGGCAGCGAAGGTGGTTAGAACTGTTGAAAGACTATGATTTCGGTTTGAACTATCATTCGGGCAAAGCTAATGTCGTGGCTGATGCCTTAAGTCGAAAGTCTTTGCATATGTCGGCAATGATGGCTAAGGAGTTAGAGTTGATTGAGGAATTCAGGGATTTGAGTTTGGTTTGTGAAGTGTCACTTCAGAGTGTTAAGTTGGGTATGTTGAAGATTAATAATGAGTTCCTTGATAGTATCAGAGAAGCCCAGAAGTTGGATATCAAGTTGGTGGATTTGATGGTCGGGGATGATCAGCCTGAGGGTAGTGACTTTAAGTTGGATGCGCATGGTGTTTTGAGATTCTGTGATAGGATTTGTATTCTTGAAGGCGCAGAGCTGAAGAGAGCAATTTTAGAAGAGGGTCATCGAAGTAAGTTAAGTATTCATCCGGGAGCTACAAAGATGTATCAAGATCTGAAGAAGTTGTTTTGGTGGCCTGGTATGAAGCGAGACGTGGCGCAATTTGTGTATGCCTACTTGACTTGCCAGAAGTCAAAGGTTGAGCATCAGAAGCCTGCTAGGTTGATGCAACCGTTAGAAATTCCGGAGTGGAAATGAGATAGCATCTCGATGGATTTTGTAACGGGATTGCCTAATACTGCGAAAGGGTATGATGCAATTTGGGTGATTGTTGACAGGTTAACGAAATCGTTTCATTTTGTTCCTATCAGCTTCACGTATCCGGTGTCGAAGTTGGCAGAGATTTATATCCGGGAGATTGTGAAGCTTCATGGAGTTTCTAAGAGTATCGTTTCGGATAGAGATCCGAGGTTCACTTCAGATTTCTGAAAGAGTTTGCAAGAGAAGTTGGGGTCCAAGCTGAGGTTGAGTTCGGCATATCATCCTCAGACAGATGGTCAGTCAGAGAGGACAATTCAGTCATTAGAAGACTTGTTGAGGGCTTGTGTTTTGGAACAGGGAGGTTCGTGGGACTCCTACCTTTCGTTGATTGAGTTCACGTATAACAATAGTTACCATTCTAGTATCGGGATGGCACCTTTTGAAGCATTATATGGTCAGAAGTGTAGAACCCCATTGTGTTGGTATGAGTCTGGAGAGAGTGTGGTGCTTGGACCGGAAATTGTTCGGGAGACAACTGAGAAGAAAAAGTTGATCCGTGAGAAGATGAAGGCCTCGCAGAGTCGTCAGAAGAGCTATCACGACAAGAGGAGAAAAGATTTAGAGTTCCAGGGAGGTGAGCATGCATTTTTGAGAGTTACTCCAGTGACCGGTGTTGGCCGTGCTTTGAAGTCGAAGAAGCTCTCTCCTCGATTCATTGGTCCTTATCAGATTTCCGGGAGAGTTGGGAATGTGGCGTATAGAGTGGCTTTACCGCCAAACCTTTCGAATCTGCACGACGTGTTTCACGTGTCGCAACTTCGGAAGTACGTTTCGGATCCATCTCATGTGATCCACATGGATGATGTGCAGGTGCGAGATAATCTCACGGTGGAGACGATGCCTGTGCGGATTGAAGACCATGAGGTGAAGGTGTTAAGAGGCAAGGAAATTGCATTGGTGAAGGTGGTCTGGCTAGGAGCTTCCGGTGAGAGCATGACTTGGGAGTTGGAGAGTAAGATGCGGGAGTCCTATCCAGAGCTGTTTGATTCACGTGAGTTTTCGAGGACGAAAACATTCTAAGTGGGGGAGAGTTGTAACGCCCAAATATTTAATTAAATTATCTAATTAAATATTTAGGTATCCAATTATTTATTTATTTATTTTAATGGTGTAATTATATTAGCATTTGATTAAGAGGTGTATAATTGAATAATAGGAGATGGTGTTAGTAATCGGGCTTAAGCTGGAGGAAAGCCCGTGATCCATGAGCCCAAGGCTTAGGCGCATGAAGGGAGTGTTAGTGAGGGTTAGGGTATTTCGCATAGAGAGAAGAAAAAGAAAGAAAAATTTGCAAAGAGGAGAGAAAGAGAGAAGAGGGTTTCGGCGCAAATCCAAGGGAGAAGAGGAGGAGGAGGAGTTCGCGAATTCAAGGGAGCAGAGACGAGCTGTGTTGCTGAGGTTTTGTTGGTGACTCGATTAAGAGAAGTGGTTATCTCCTACTACAAGGTAAGGGTGGGGTTCTTCCTTATAATAGGGTTTCATGATGGGGTTATGTGGGGATAGGTCCTATAACACCTTTTTATGGATTGTGATGTTTGATTTGGTGTTAGTTGAATTATAACTAGGTTGGATTGAAATTTGACATTTGTTGGTGATAGTTGTGACTCTAAAACTTGGTGCTCATTGTTGTTATTACTAAACGCATGCTAGGTGTTCGATTAAATTGTTGTTTGGTGTTGTGAGTGACAAATTATGATGATTGACATTGGTGATTAAGGATTGGTGATTTGAATTGGTGAATTAACGAAATTATTGAACCCTAGGGCGCCATGGGCGCCACTGTCCTAGATGCTGTTTTTGGGGCCCTAGTGCTGGGCGCCATCCCTGAAATGTTGTAGTGCTGTTTCTGGCGCCCTGTGCCTGGGCGCCGTGCCTGGTCATGTTGCCTTGGTGTTCGGTTGCTGTTTCAGGCGCCCCGTGCATGGGCGCCGTGTCGGGGTGTGTTTGCGTGTATCAGTGTGTGTGTGTTGCCCGTGTCTGGGCGCAGGGGCGCCTGTTCCTGAGTTGTGTTGCGCGCTGTCTTGGCGCAGGGGCGCCATGGGCGCTGTGTCTGGGCGTGTCCTGTTTGTGTTGCGTTTTGTGCTGCTGTTGTCTGGGCGCCAATTCCTGTGCCAGGTTGCGTTTCTGCTGTGTTCCCTGCTTGCTAGGCGCCCTGCTCCTGGGCGCTAGGTTCAGCGTGTTGTCTGTTGCTGGGCGCCCTGCTCCTGGGCGCCAGTTTGCTGTGTTGCGTTTTCCTGCTAGGCGCCCTATGCCTGGGCGCCATTTTCAGCATATGTCTTAGTTTTGTTCCTATTTTGTTTTTGCAATATCTTTTGACTCGGGAGTCTGATTGAGACGTTTCAAAATGTTTTGGAAAGCTTATTCAGAAGCCTAGCTGAATATTCTAATTTAAGGCAAAGTGATCTATTTTTCTGGAAATTGTTAGCTGTTGTCTTAGTCGTTAAGTGTTGATGCCTTTGGGAAAAGAAAAATTGTCGCATCTCAAATATTTTGGAAAATTGTCGTCGTCCCAATATTTTGGAAACTTGTTGTCATCTTGGTGTCTTGGTGCTGTTTGAGCTAGGTGTGAAGGCTCAAACCTTGGTGTTGTGGGAGCTAGGTATGAAGGCACCAAATATTGGTGTTCCGTTGTCTCGGGTAGTTTGGTATTTCGGTGTCGTTGGGCTAGGTGAGAAAGCTCAACTTTGGTGATATTGGTGAATAATTTTTGGTGTGTCACATTGTGACTATTTTGGATGATTGTCTGTGTGCATACATAATGTCGCATACAGCATGTGCATTTATTTTGGTGAAGGCCTTTGGTCTTGGAACTAGGTGTGAAAGCTCAAATTTTTCAAAAACTAGTGAGCCGGGTGTGAAAGCTCAAATTTTATGAATTGGTGAGCCGGGTGTGAAAGCTCTCAATTTTGGTGACGCCTCTATTTACGGGCAATTTTTTTGGTGATTTGGTACCACATGCATATGCCCGTTGGTGTGGGTTGCATTCATGCATTGTCATGACATTTGGTGACTGATTGTGGTGTTTACTATTTGACGCATGTTTATGAATTAGATGTGTGTATTGGAGTGGTAGATATAGTTGTCGTATTCTAGCATATTTCCTATCATTTTACGCTATTATATTGAAGATATCTCACCCCTTCTGTTTGAATGTTACCCCTATGCGGTAACGTGCAGGTGATTGCGAGTGAAGGCCTAGTTACCTTCGCTAGTCTGAGTCGGTGTCATTTGCTTTGATATGTAACACTCAAGGGGGGAAACGAACCTAGACTTGGCTGTTGCATTTTATTTATTTGGAGTCCATTCAGGACGTTAAGATTTTATTGCTTGAAAACTTATTTCTATTTCCGCTGCGTGGTGATGTATTTTTGACGATGCGGTTATTTAAACTGGTGTTATGGGCTTCGACCCTTCTTGACAGGTGTTATATATCGTATGTGATGTTTTGAACTATCGATGAAATGTGTGACATCTCTTTTCGAAGTATGAAAATTTTTTATAACTCTGATTTTATTAATTAATTATCGGGTAGAAAAGGGGTGTTACAAACAGAGTTTTCGTTATCATCCTTACATCTTGCAGAGCTGGAGGTAAAAAGGGGATGGAAGATAAAATTGTTTTGGGTTGCGAGAAGCATGAGAAATTCAGCAATATTTCTAGAGTGATTTCCTCGAAGAAGCACAATTGTCCTTTTAAGTTGAGAGCTACATATACGCTTCGTGAGGGTTGGGGTTTGAGGGTTATTTGTGGGCTCTACACACATGAGTTGCTTACAAAGTTAACCGGCACCTCATTCTTTGGCCGGTTAACGAAGGAGGAAAATGCTATGGTGGATGAACACACTGCATTGAAGGTTGCCCCAAGAGACGGTATGAATGCTTTGAAGAAGAATTTTGTTGGAAATGTGACTTCTATGTCCCAACTATATAGGCAGCGTACCATGTACCAGTCATTCTTGTGGGGTCCTAGAACTGAGATTCAGGAGCTGATGAGATTGATAGAGTCTGAAAAGTATTTATGTTGGAGCAGGAAAGTTGAGGGCACAGATGTTGTCCGTGACATCATGTGGGCATATCCTACTTCTATCAAATTACCCAGATTGTTTCCTAGGGTTTTGATTCTTGACAGCACATACAAGACCAACAAATACAGAATACCTCTCTTGGAGATTGTAGGTGTCACTTCCACCGAGTTGACCTTCTCGGTTGCATTCAAATACTTGGCACATGAGGGCGAGTCTCATTTTAGATGGGCATTGCAGATGTTGAAAGATTTGTTTGAGATACACAGCCTAATACCTCAACAATACCTGTTGGGAGCATTTGGATTAGGTAATGAAAAACACTCAAGACTCTGAGTAAACCATCACAACAACTATCACTATCACAGGGGACATCAAAGAAACTCTCACATCGGATCTCACAACGTTCATCACAACATTCCTCACAGCATGATTTGGCTTTATTACCATGGGTTCCTCTACATTTCCATCCCTACGTTGCGGAGATTATTGATGTCGATGGGGATGGAAATTGTGCCTACCGAGCAGTTGGTGTTGGACTTGAGTTTGGTGAGAATAGTTGACTGTTAGTTCGCCAAGACCTAATTCAAGAAATAAACTCACGTACTGATCTATATACTGAATTATTTAGGTCTAACCAACTTGCAACTCTTAAAGAGTCATTGTTTGTTAGGGGTTTCGGGCCCCAGGATGAGGACAAGTGGCTGTCGATGCCTGAGATGGGGTACATTATATCTACCAAATATAATGTCGCCCTAGCTTCATTATCGTTGAGAGACTCATATACTTATTTTCCATTGAGAGGTTCATATTCAACGAGTAAGAGTATCCCCATTATCTGTAATGCGTTTGTGAAGAACTTGCACTGGGTGCATGTTAATTATGTTGACTCCTGAGTGTCCATTGCCTCCCATTTCCTCTCCAGTGGCAGCGTTTTGCATCTGGCAAGACTACTACATGGATGGATCCTTATATAGGCCGTATCCAACTATGGGGGTCTTTAGCTCCGGTGCCCAAACCACAATCTCATCCACCAGTAGTTGTAGACTTAGCAGCTGATTCTGATTGACATTGATGTAATATTTAATGCTTTAAGTTGTAAATAATATGATATATTTTAGATTTATTTGTCTTAAAATTGTAATTAAATGCTGAACTTAATTTATTAAGTTTTTACAAAAGGGATTTATCTATTTATTACATAAATCTGTAGTTAAATATTTTAATAACAGATTTATCTAATAAAGAGATAAATCCGTTTTGTCAAAATTGAATAACAGATTTATCTAATAAAGAGATAAATCCGTTATTCAATTTTTACGAAACAGATTTATCTCTTTATTAAATAAATCCGTTTAGCAATTTTATGTTATTTTATTGGACTACGAATTTATCTCTTAGTTAGATAAATCCGTTTGGCAAAAAAAAAAAAACAGGAGTAATATGGGAAGAATTTTTTTTTGGTGGGGGTACAAAAAAATGCAACCCATTTAAAATTGAGTGGTGGCTTATGAAATTTATTGTCGAAAGTACTTTGCGTATAATTTGAGGTGGCTTCTACCACCGGTTATCTCGATAGGTTTTTTGAAAGGAATAAAGAAATTTTGATAAGTGGTCTATGATGGATCGATATTTTTATACATTACGGTCCTCAAGTCACCATACTAAAAAGTTAGCAACAAAATGAGCCGCAATGTATTTGCAATTTCTTAATTGGATGAAATATTTTTTGAGGGGAAAGTAATTTTTGGGGAGAATTGGAAAATTAAAATTACATTACCTCTAAAAAATACTTCATCAAAACACACTATAATAGTATTCATTTCAAATATATATTTAGTGCTAAATGGGGTTATTTGATGGTTTGGATGGGATAGTTAAGGAGAGGATAAGAAGGAGTGAGTTCAACTCCACCCATTAATATTTATAACAAAATACTAGCATTTGCCATTAAAATAAAATAAAATTAGAAGGCTAAAGCAAAGGCTTTACTGGGATAGCCAAGTTTTATATCCAAGTTTTTTCCAGCCCGGCCCAGAAAAACCTGAGCCCATACTGGGATAGCCCGACTGGGCCATAGGTAGCCTGCAAGCCCGCATATTAAAAGAATAGGGTGCATCGGTGTCAAATGTTTTCATCGACTTGGGAAATATAAACACATAGTGAGCTCCGTTCTTTATTTTCACAGACTGGGGAAATTCTTCTTTTCCAGAATTTGGAATCATAAGCTATTATATTAGATTCATTTCCAACTAGGGAAATTCTTCCTTCAGCATGAGCTTCTTCCTTGGTTCACATCATTTGCTAATGATAATTAAGGTCAATTGTTTCTCACTTCCTGTTGGCACATTTGGAAGTCCCGTAATAATGAGATTTTCCATGATATCAAAGATCCTATCTGGAAATTGCGGAATACTATCGCTTCTGATTTACAAGCCTTGCAAGCAGTGATGGCTCCTGTTCTTGAGTAAATACAAGTCAGTGTATTACAAGGAAGCCGAATAGCAATTTGACTATCACGGTTATAGTATTGCTACGAATGTGTCTGCCCTTTGCTCTTGCGCGGAGTCCTGCTTTTATAGCCGGCTTCTACTGTAACTGCTCGGATGGTTCTTCCCCTGGCGCTGCGTCTTGTTGACATCTGTCTAAGTCGGTTTTTCTATCCCCTCTGCGTTGTCGATCTTATCTGACCTGCATGTCTTCGTTCCGGGTACACGTGGCATGCTCCGAGGGCCTAACTAATTAGCCAAGTTCATAGCCCCCTAAGCTCGAGTGCTTTAGCACGAAGAGCTTAAGAAACGTTAATGGATGACCAGAGGGTTTTGGACTGCTTGCACCAGGGTGTTTTCCCATACTATGTTGAGCTTAGCGTGTCAAGTGTCTTAAATGTCTGAATATGTTGATCTGGGTGGAAAGATGGATGTGATGGGTTGGTGGCCATATACACTATTCCAACGCTTGGGAGGGCGCACTTCCTTTCTTTATGTCACTTCAATGGTCAGGAGAGAGGAATTGCGCAGAAAGCTTTGATTAGACGTTTCGATTTCCGTGACGCATTGGGGGAACGTGGATGTGAGGTCTGGCAAACCTGTTGAGTTGCCTTCTTAGTCTACTTAAGAGCGAAGCTTTGAAGTTGTGATTTACCTTTTTTGCTCCCTGCTGGTGTTCGGAGTGTAGGCTTGTTTCTGGGTTTATTCATTTTCACAACTCGGTGGAGGATCGTTAGCTTGCTTTGAGGTAACTTCTGATCCATATTCTTCGATTCTTTTTCATTTTCCTTTCTTCTTTTGTTGTGGTTTTCGGAATGGTGAAGTTGTGGGAATTAGATGAAAGTGGGAAAGAAGTTTCTGAGGTACTGATCAATTCCTTTTCGCGAGGTGAGGCTTTTAATGGCTTCGAAGAAAGATGTTGAGGGGCTGATCAATTTCGAATCGCGGGGCTATTCATCTACCTTTTTGGCTGAAGCTTCTGTTGCAAAATATCGGGCTGGGAAGACGTTATCTTCTACTGGAAAAGAGGAAGATTTAATAATCGAATGTTGCAAAATGGGAGAACCTGTCTGCTTGGCGAGGCCGAGGGGTGGTCAAAATGAAGCCCCGTATATGTACGCCTGCTTATTCGAAGATTTGAGGGTGAAGATGCCTCTTACTTTATTCAAGGCTTCAATTCCGAGGGCTTTAAATGTCGCCCCCACACAACTTCACCCAAATAGTTGGGGTTTTGTTCGTGGGTTTGAAATATTATGCCGGGCTCTTAAATTAAATCCTAAAGTAGGTATCTTTTTTGCCTTTTATCGGCCTAAGGGAGAAGGTTTAGGAAAATGGATATCATTTACTAGCAACCCCAAAAAACGTCTACTAACCCCTTTTACCACCTCTTATAAGGATTTCAAGGTGGAATTTTTTCGGGTTAGGGGAAGCCCTTCGTGTTCCGAGATGCTGATTGATGATAAGGGGGGATATGAGTTTCTTCTGTACTGGCAAAGCGAGCCCTATAGCATTACCAGTGTGATTGAGAGTGAGTTACCCGGGGATTATAAAGAAACCATGGATTTTCTTTCAAAGTTTGCCCCTATGAGTTGCAAAGAACTGATAAGTATGGAGGACAATGAAGACGAGTTGCTTCAATTCCTCAGTAAGTTATTGCATGAACTTTCATTGTATTAGTTTAACGATAGTTGGCTTATCTGTTTTTCTTTGTTTTCTTGCAGTTCGAATGGGGCCTCTTAAAGACAAAGATATGAGGAGTGTAACACCCAAATTAGAATCATTTTCTTTGAGTGCTAAGTGATTAAATGATTGTGACTGGTTAAATTAAATTGATGTGTGTGAATTTTTATAGTTTAATTGTGAATTTTGGAGGAAATTGTGTATTATTGAGTGATTGGCAAATTTTAGGATTTGTAGAATTTTGAGGTAATGATAGATGAAATGTATGGGTTTGAGAGTTAGAGGAGTAGAGGAGGGGTAGAACTGGAAATTCCCTTCAGTTTTCAAAACTTTATTTTTCATTAAAGGCACACACCCCTTCCCTCTTTACCTTCAGCTGACCCACACCCTCACACACCACACTTGTTTTTGTGAAACTAGTGAGAAGAGGGAGAGTGAGGCGAGAAGAGAGAGAGAGAGTTCGAGGGAGGAGAGAAAATAGGGAAACCATGGGAGAATCATGCCACCCTTCCCATCGAAAATTTGTTCTTCAACCACATTCCATCATCAGCCCCATTTCTCTTCTTCTCCATTTCGCAAACCACCCCGAAAAATCAAAAGTACCCCAAATCTGTCCAAGTTCAAATCCAAGAAAAATGTTGAGCTTTCACCTTGCATGTTCAGCTTTTGGTCACTAGGGAACACTAGGAGCTGTTAGAAGACTTCCATTTCATTTCCTTTGGTATTTTGGAGCCTACATTGTGATTTGGGAGCTGAGGTTTGCGAGTTGAGGGACTAGGAGCTTGATTGGGTGTTAAACTTCTCACATTGTTGATTCATCTTGTTAATTTCTGACACAAGTGAGTTCTTTTGCCTTTCTTTTTAACTTTGGTTACTGCATGTTGGTTATTGTTGTATTAGGGCCTCTATTCTTTAAATGCATGTGTTATGAGTTGGTTGTCGCTGAATTTGTGTTCCTAATCAAGTGGTTTTACATGCATTTGATTTAGGAAAATTTTGCATGATTAGATTGATGTTGCAATTGTTGTTGTGTACCCGTTTCGGTTCAAAATTGAGCGTGAAACTGTTGGTATGTATGTTAAGAATGTGTTTGGACTCGAGTTGGTATCGAACGGGAAGCTCAAAATCATCGAAAACAAGTTTTTATTGGACTGCACAGGGGGCACGGACCGTGCGTCTTGGAGCCCGATCCGTGCGAGGGTCATCAGGCAGTATGGTTTGCACACTCGCCAGGAGGCCCGGACCGTGCGCCCCTGAGGCCCGGTCCATGCGAGACCTTCTGTCACCCCCTCCCAAATCACTTTAATTTCACTTCTTTTCGATACCAATGCTTGCCCATTCCTATTCTCAACCTATGATAATGTATTTGAAGAGTTTCTGAGTAATTATAATGTTTTTGAAGTGACGGTTTGAGTCGAATTAAGCTCTTTTTCGAAATTCCAGTGAGGAATACTAATCTAGTACCTAAATAAGTACCCCATAAACAAACTAATGAATGGATGATGTACTTGGGGCGGTGTCATGAACTGTCTCAAGACCCAAGAGGTTTATTTAGGCTAAGGTTTCGCTCAATTATATATTGAGTGCGGGTTCCCCATAGTGTACGTCGTAGCTTTTATATTATGTAAGTCTAAGGCGTTAAGGGGATGCATCATGGGTAAAATTATTAAAAAATATTCAAAGAGTATTAATAAGGAGTCTCGAAAGGACTCACTGAGATAATGTAATCTCATCCCTCATATTTGTTGTTTTTCAGATAAGCAGGTGAAGGCAGGCTCAGTGAAGAAATCCGATTAGGAGCGGATTTGCAAGTCTTGGAGTTAGCTTAGGTTTTGGTTTAGCTCCAGTAGTAGGACCCCTTGTGGTTGTCTATGTTAAGACAATTTCTTGGTTGTATTAAGTTTTTAAGTACTTATGTATTAATGTTGGATTAATTTATGTGTCGGCTCTGATAGGTGATTTTGAAGAAACGGTTTAGCTTGTATTTGAACTAAATTTTTATTTAGATGAAAATCCTATCTGTAGGAGATCTTTAAGTTAATTATATTAATCCAATTCTTAAATGTGTACTCTGAATGATCTAAAAAGTAATGTCTCGAATTTTTATTGTCGCCTAAAAATCTAGGATGTTACATTTTGGTATCAGAGTCAGGTTCGACCTAGTCGGACTTAGATGTTTTAGATGTTTTAGTGTTAGATAGTGTTTTCTTTTTCAATTCAGTTATGTTTCTTCTTATTATGCTAAGAGAAATTGAGCTTGATCAACTCAATACTTGGTGCATTGTTTGCAGAATTATGACTGAAGGGTCTAGAGGAAACGCACCTGTGGATCCACATTTCGCGTGGATGCAAAAAATGATGGAAATGCAGCAGCAGATAATGCAATAAATGCTTCAGTTTCAGGAAAACGCTTAGCCGCAACCTCAAGAGCAACAACCTCAAGTGCAGCAGCCTCCGGAAGATCCCAGCCATGCCTACTTCCGTTTCCAAAAGATAAATCCTCGCCAAAAACTTGTTGTGGGAAAAGAGTATGTGCAACAAGTAATAAAGAGTAAGTAGATATCGTTCCCACGAGGATTATTGAGTTTATTTCTGTATTTAAATTAGTATGTAAGCTGGTAAGTTAACACAAAATAAGATAACAAGTTGTAGAACCCAATTTTATGATAAAACAAGTAAAATAATTGATGAGTAGAAATGCAGACCGAGAGTAAGTTAGAATTCCTTTCACTATGTAAATCCATTAAAATAGATTAATGCAAAGTCTAATTCTATAGCATTGGGTGCTGTAGCATATGATGCGTGCCTTTCGGTCACTATCGTCTGAACTAAGTTTTTGTTTTGATAAAAAATCCTATCTGTAGGAGCTCTTTAAGTTAGTTATATTAACCCAATTCTTAAATGCGTACTCTGAATGAGAGGAAATGTTTAATATGATGCTGCCAGATACTGCCAGATACAATACAAATGGTTCACCAGCTTTTGGCTTGACTAAAATTGGTGGTGATGAGAGGAACTGTTTAATATTTTCAAAAACGTCTTGACATTCATTGGTCCATTTGAAATGGCCTCCCTTTCGCAAAGAAGAGAAGAAATGAAAAGCTTTATCGCCTGCAAAACATAAAAAACAAAGAAACAATAGAGTGGCCGAATGGCCTGTAAGTTGTTTGCGCGTCTTTGGTGTTAGAGGGTTTTGCATAATTTAAGATTACTCTATCACCTGCGCAGGATAAGAAACGTGACAAGGCCGCCAGTCGACCTGTAAATTGTTGCACTTCTTTAGGATTGGATGGGCTTTGCATTTCTAAGATAGCTCGGCATTTTCGGGATTTGCCTCAATGCCCCTGTTCGTCAGTGTAACAGCCCAGGTCCAACGCATTGGCCACCCCAGCACTGTTACATCACGATCTTCTCTACCCCCCTTGTAGAATTTTTGCCTTCCGTGGGAATCGAACCTTGCACCTGAGGCATAAGTGAAAGTTAAACACACCTCCCACTACCAATTGAGCGCGCGCTCAATTGGTAGTGGGAGGTGTGTTTAACTTGCACTTATGCCTCAGGTGCAAGGTTCGATTCCCACGGAAGGCAAAAATTCTACAAGGGGGGTAGAGAAGACCGTGATGTAATAGTGCTGGGGTGGCCAATGCGTTGGACCTAGGCTGTTACACTACAGCTGGCGACTTCATTGGGGACAATTTAAGAGAGGGTCAAGCCTAATTTAATTAAATGTGTAGATTATTGTTAATTTAGTACTTTGTTTACCCTTAACGCTTATATTTGCATGTCTATTTTATTTATTTATTTCTTTGCTTTATTGAACCTTAGGGTTGAAGACCTTTGTACTATTATATCTGTATTTCTTTTGCAGCTTGGGTAGTCTAGGTATTATGCCCATATCACACACGTCACTTACAGGTGTTTATTCACACACTTCTGAGTGGGGCCTTATACCCGGGTCTGAAAATAACCTAGGACGAGTGGAGATTATTAGTGACAGTCATTGTGGATTTATCTGTGTGACTCTCATGAAAGTCTCAGCCAGAGTACGCTCTTTTATGGTATCCCACACCTGGTAGCTAGCTATCGTTGTGGATCATATCATGAAGGGGATTTTAGCTCTAGAAACCTTTGTGAGGAAGTGAATAAAGCCACCTGAGAGATTGATCACATAAGTGACCCTAGACCATGACCTATATATAAGACATAACATGTTTAGGACACAAGGACATTTCACCTACCCGCTGCATCATTACAGATATTTTTTTTCTCAAAAACCAAATCATCAAAACCATTTGTTTCTTTTTCCTTTTTACTTGTGACATATAGTTAATGTTTTCTCAAAGTTGAATCACCAAAATTTTCTTTTACTTTTCTATTCTTTTTTTTAACACGCGTGACATCATCTTTTCATTCATCATACAACATCATTATTCCACAAAAAATGTTAAATTTTTTTTCTTACATGCATGTTATTCATCTCATTTAGGTTTGCTGGGAATTGTAAGAGGCTTGAAAATTTTGCCATAAGCAAGGCGATATGGGATCAAATAGTGAAGCAATTCAAACTTTGAACTACCCTATAGTGAGACAGCCTAATCTGACGAGTCTAAGGGAATGTGCGGGTTGGTTGCCGCCCATCGAGCGCAAGTCTTTTGATAGGACTTATGGGAAGATTATTATGATAATACAGTTGGAAGTGCAAACAAATGTCATTGCTGCTTTGAGCCAATTCTATGACTCTTCCTTGAGGTGCTTCACCTTCAAAAATTTCCAAATGTCACCTACCCTGGAAGAATACACACAGATCCTTGGTTTTCCTCAACAAGACATTAGGCCCTACCAGTATCAGGGGCACTACTACACAGATGAGAAACTTCCCTCAATGTTTCAAATCAGCAAATAAAATTTGAAGCTCCAAAAGAAAAATCGAAATCACATTATAGGGTTCCCACAAGAATATCTGGAAAGTCAAATGAATCCTTCGCCGATACTAGAAATTGGGGTCCTTTTAAGCAAGTGTTGACTTTGACCATCTTTGGCATTGTTCTATTTCCACACCTTGAAAGGTACGTGGACACAACAGCTATTGGTGTCTTCCTATCCTTCAAATATGAAGAAAACCCATCCAACCCAATTCCAGCCATTCTTGCAGACACTTACTGTACTTTCACTCATTATAGTGAGCTAAAGGGAAATAAGATATCTTGCTGCCTACACGCCTTGTATGTTTGGCTTCTCACCCAAGCTTTTTTAACAAAGTTAAAGCGGAAGACCCAATTGAAGACGCTGAGGGGTGATGTGAACACGATGAAGACTAGCGAATGGTTGCGAGTGCTAAGGGACCTCCATGAATACAAGGTTCGTTGGCACCCATCATGGTGGAAAGATAGGCCTGAAGTAGTTTTTCAATGTGGAAGCTTTCAAAATGTCCCACTCATGAGGACACGAGAATGCATAAACTACAACCCCTCTCTAAGGCAGCTGGGGTACCCCATGCAAAATCCGCCCACCGAAGACATGTTAATCCCTTTTTACCTCCATGAGGGAAGCCCAAAAGAGGTTGACGTGCTCTGGAGGATTTCTCAAGCGTAGGATCAGGTTGTCCGCAAAGAACAAGAGCTTACTAAGAGGGGCGGCGATAAGGAACCCACCTTTCGTCAATGGCTCCAAAAAAGGATCCAAGACACCCGATTGCCTTACCGAAGCGCACTACAGGTTGAGGAAGAAGTACTTGAACCTACCCTTCCCACTATAGAAGAGTTAGATAAGCTCAAAATGGCATTGTCAAAAACTGAAGAAGAAAAGAAAGGCTTATGGGGAGAATTAGAAAAAATACTTCTAAAAAACCAGAAATTGGAGGAGGAGAACGCAACCAAATCATTGGCCATTGAAGATAGTTACAAGCGGCTTAAGATTGAAGAAAAGAACAAACAAGAGGTTCAAAAGTACCTAGAGGGGCAAAGGAAGAGCTAAAACGATGCAACTTGAAAATGAACCAAGCCGTTGATGATGTCACAAGTGGAAGGAGTTATGGGAAGAATCAACGATTGCTGAAAAAACCACACAGAGCCTGCTGGTGAAATCAAAAAGAGAGTCGGGATATTGATAGCCGAATTGGAAGATCAAGTGAAAAGTATTAGGCGGGATAAAGAGACAATTGAAGAGATACTCTGAGAATACCAACAAGCCTTGAGAGGGGAACATGAAAGATCTGATGAGCTGAAGAACCATATCAGATATCAAGAGGAAGTTTACCACCAGTTGAAGACTGAAAGCATCTATTGGGAGAGCCGCTTTGTGGAGTTGGTCAGCAGGATAGAAAACCATGAAGTCTTCATAGAGTTGAAGAATGAAAGCTTATACTGGAAAGACAAATTCTCAAAGTTGGCATGGCTGGCCAATCAAGCTATCATGGGTATCCCAAACGTATAAAGAAGGATGACATGGCAATGCACCTGTTTAACACCCCGATCCAAGTCTGCGAGTTTGTGGAATTTTGCAAGATCTGATTACAGAACTTAGGGAGAAAGCTGGTCGCACTACCAGTAAAAAAAGAGAGAGGAGCGGAAAATTGAAAGCCATATGTACTTGAGCGAATTTTAAAAAGAGCATTGTACTTTTCCTTTTGAAGTTTTTATTCCAAAAAAAGATGTTGTACTTTCCCCCATCAATGAAGTTTGTTTGTTTCACCTATTGATCCTCTTTTCTTGAAAATATTTGAAACGTTAATGACAAATCAAGATGCGCTTACGATTCTCGGCCTAAAACAATAAGACTCATACACACATGCATCACTCATCTTTTCATCCATTCATATACCCATATCATCTATCCCATCAACAGAGAGTAAAAGACAAGCTGGTGCGTCAACATCGCTATTGGACCCGTTCTCAGGCTAGAAACATGGAAGCAAATCAGGACAATCCGCATCAGGATAACCCAGATCAGGGAATCCACATCAGGATGATTTAGGTCGGGGTAATGAGAACCTAGGCAATCAAGAGCTTAGGGCAGAAATAGATGGGATGAAAGAACAGATGGCTGAAATCTTAAAGGTTTTACAAGCTTTGAAGAACGGAAACGTGGATGAAGATGTCTATGCTGGGAACACTGAAAACCAAGTTACCAACCCTCCTCTTCCCAATGGACCCGGGATCCCACATACAGTGTACCCTACTGGGGCTAACGGCCAGGGTTACCAATGGCCTCCTTACGGACTTTTGCAAGGTTACACACCTCCGACATCCGATGCCAATTCGGAAGATGGTCCCTCAGGAGTTGTGGGCCAAAAACAGCCTGCACCGACGGGTCACGATGGAAATCCGGGGGCGCCACAGATTCAAAACCCGAGCCCTGTCGTCGCGCCACAAAGATTCCCACTTGGCTACACTCCACCACTGATAGTTGATGCTCAAGCTCAGGGGTCCAATCTCAGGAACCCCACTCATTCACATATCCCAAATGTGAACTCAGCCATAGTTCTGATGATTCATCCTTACTATGGTATGAGTGGGCTCCCTCACAATTACCCTATGGAGAACCCTCAAGCCAAGGACAAACTGCAAATGCTTGAGGAACGGTTGAGAGCAGTTGAAGGATCTAATGTTGGTGCGAGAGAGATGCTTATGATTTGTGCCTCGTCCCTAACGTAGTTATCCTCCTAAGTTTAAGGTGCCGGACTTCGACAAATACAGAGGGTCAACCTGCCCCGTGAGCCACTTAACCACGTACTGCAGGAGGATGGCTGTGTTTACTCATGACGACAAACTGCTCATTCACTACTTCCAGGACAGTCTATCTGGGGTAGCTTCGAGCTGGTATATGCAATTAGAGCGTGCCCATATCAGGTGCTGGAAGGACCTAGCTGATGCATTTTTTAGGAATACAAATACAGCATCGACATGGCTCCCGATAGGACACAACTGCAGAGGATGACAAAAAGAGATAATGAGTCCTTCATGGAATATGCCCAACGCTGGAGAGGGTTGACTGCGCAGGTAGTACCACCTTTGTTAGAAAAGGAGATGGTATCCATGTTCATGAATACTCTTCAATCGCCTTTCTACGATAGGTTGATCGGGAGCGTGTCTTCGAGCTTCTCAGATATGATTGTCATCGGAGAAAGATTAGAAAATGGAAGGAGAAATGGGAAGATTGCCCATAACTTTGCTGGAACCAGTAGTAAGAAAAAGCCCTTCCCAGGATTCCCTAAAAAGAAGGAAGGAGAAGCCAATGCCATCTCTGGATCCGAAAATCCTCCCTATAACAATCCCCGACAAACCTTCCAAATCCCTACTCAAACACCATTATTCCCCTCACCAAGTCAAACCAAACTATAGACCACAAAATTACCCGAAAAGAAAGCCTGTCATTTTGACCCAATTCCCATGTCATACACAGACCTGTTCAATCACCTCATCAATCACAATCTGATCACTCCCGACCAATGAGACCCCTTCAACCTCATTTCCCTAGGGGTCAAAACCCAGATGCTACTTGTGTATTCCACGCTGGCAGTTGGCCATTCAACAGAAAATTGTAATGAATTAAAATATGTGGTGCAAGACTTGATTGAATCTAAATGGTTAAGTTTCGAAGAAGATGGTCCGAATGTTGCCACTAACCCTTTACCGAGGCACGGGAAACCCTCCGTTAATGCCATTGGAAATTTTGAGGGAAAATTCTTGATCAGAAGGGTGGAAGACATCATCACACCTCTAGACCTCATCCATGCTGACTTGTGTCACTTCAGAATTATTATGAAGGGATGCGCTGAAAAAGATTTGTGTGTTGACCCTCACTGTGTCGAGGCATGTGAAGCATTCAAGATAGTCCTTCAAGACTTACTAGATCGAGACATAATACAGGTGGGTCTTCAAAAGAAGGAGGAAGACGTGTGGACTCTCCAGTCAAATATTGACTAGAGCAAGGATATCCGGAAGCCACTGGAAATCCGTTACAAAAGGGACACGAGGCTGAATCCGGCTATGCCTAAATCGATCACTATTCAAGTGCCAACTCTCTTCCCC